>CM038702.1:45297997-45515497 GCA_021613375.1 Megaleporinus macrocephalus
ACTAGTTGTCTATAAGTATTGTATTGGTGCAAAAAGTTAAACTTCAAAGTCATATTATCAATAATCTTTACTGGAATGTAAATGTACATGAATGAAAACAAGCTGAAAATGAAACGGGAGTAACGAGACTATTTTAAAATGTAAGGAGTAGAAAGTACAGATAATGGTGTGAGAATGTAAGGAGTAAAAGTAAAAAAGTCAGCTGAAAAATAATTACAACAACCAATATTTATATTTAAGTAAGTTAACAAAGTATTTGTACCTCTGCTTATCAACACAGAAGATACAGTCTGATGCAAAAGTCTACAGGGAGTAGACTTGTATATCGCCACTGTCCAGAGAAAAACATGCATCTCAGAAATAGTGACTTTAAAGGAGAGAACAAAAACATTCTTAACTTTCAGTATAAATTAATAAAAAAGCAGGTTTATTTTTTAGAAACTTCAGTTCTTTTATAGTTCTATGGGAGCTTTTCTATGGATCCAGTCATCATTACATTTATATACACATAATAAATTACATGCCGTGTTCAAACAATGCAGAAATATAAAATAACAAAAATGGAGATGCATGATTTCTTTAGCCAGTGGCCAAATATTTATATTTGTTATGTTTAACAAAAAAAAAAAAACCCCCACAAAACTCAAATGTGTGTCAGTTTCTTATTATTCAGGACAGAGTTAACTCCTTAGCTGAGATAAGAGGCTGATAAAATCACCACAGTGATCTGATCAACTTTAGCCACACAGACACCACAGTCTGCCAGGTTTACACAGTGATATGCCTTTAGGTTAACTGTAACTGGATTACGAGGCCCACTGTTGCGTATTGTGTGGTGTGCTCTCTGTAGAACGTGTGACTTCTATTCACTTAGAAGATCAACAAAACTGTTAATGTTCTGAACGAGGATAGCCGAGCATTTACAAACAACTGTTTATGTAAACACAGATTTGAATCAAACCAAAGTCTAAAATTTTATATCAAAGTCCAACTTTTATCAAATTTGATATCTGATTTCCAACGTCTGAAGTGACAATGGTCATGAGAGAAGTTTTTAACTCGTATCACACTGTGTCTACAAGTGTGGAGAACCCAGAGGTTACTGTGATCCTCCTCTGTGTTTTCACACTCTAATTCCAGACGGCCTGGAAAGCCTTTTCAGTTTCCCAGCCCCAGATTAAGGCTAATACTAGACTAAAACTAATTTCCAATTAATCCAGTTCATTATTGGCAGTGCCATTTAGTCGCAGACTAGGGTTACTCCACATCTGGAACACTAGCCCAAAATAGGCCTTTTGTTATTAACAGCACTCTGACATTTGTTTTGCTGTCGGAACTTAGCAGCAGGACGATGTCAAGTAAAAATGGAAGCAGCCTGTGGTAGAACAGAAGTATTTAGATAGACCAGTGATAGCCAATGACTACTGTTAGAGTAGCAATGAGAAACAGATCCATGAAAACAAGTCTGCAGTGCATCAGAGTGACAGTGAGAGTTAATAGAGTCAGAGATGATCTGATAGTATGAATATGAGAGAAGCTCAGTGTATTGTGAGGCAGGAGAAACAATGCAATAGGTAGTTTGAGTCTATACAGGCACTAGTATCACCAGGAAGGTTACTGGCAGGTGATGCTTGCTGTGTAGTACTGGACAGCAGGAAGCCTAATGGTGGTCAAGCTGGTCCAAAATGCCGGCAAGCAGGGACACCTGCAAAACCAGCTACTGCATCAGACCAGTTCACCAACAAAACACACTGTTCTGTTCAGGCTGACTGAACACAACATATACAATACAGCACGGCTCCGGCAGGCTAAGCTATTCAGCCTATAAAGCCAGAACCAGAACGTAATAACATGAGGACTCCCTGAGATGTCACTTCAGCAAATGTAAGTGTGTAAGAGCAGCCGGATGACAGGACCACCTTTCTCAGTTTACCATAATACCACCTGAACTCTCTCACTGAACCCCCAGATCTGCAGGAAAAGTACATTATAGGCCAGGTCTTAAAATTTGATGCTTGGGGTGAAAATAGGCAGTTAAAAAGAAATAATAATAATAAATATATATATATATATATATATATATATATATATATATATATATATATATATATATATATATATATATATATATAAAATACACAATTTAAGCTCACACAAGTTCTGAGGATGTAGTGTTATTAAAACTGTGGTCAAACTAGTCAAAACTAGTTCTTGTTCTTGAAAGGACTCTGGTGGCAGCATTGTGGACTAGCTGCAGCATGTTAGAGTGTTTGCTTGAATAGCCAGAAAAACCCAGAGGTAAAGGACAGTGCATTTCTTCACTTAGCTTCAGGTACATCTGTGAAAACCTCCTGATCTGTTCTTCAAGGCACATATAAGCGATATAAATTTCCTTTATCTACAAAAGGCAGAAATAACACAGCTTCTAGCAGCATTTAGAACAAGAAAAAACTGAGAAGGCTCCTCCTCACCTGACATCCAGTCTTATGCTTTTTTTTTTATGAAGTTTTGCATACACACACACACCTACATAGCAAAAAAAATTGTAGCCAAAGGTAGCATATGCAAGTACCAAGGTTACTAACTATACATAACCTAAGTCCTGATTTTAATGCAACTGACTACTGCTCATGCTACATTACTATGTTACAATTCCACAACTACACGAATTAAAAAAATATATAATTCAAACAAATGCTATAAAATGACACTACTGTTTCTTTGTTACTTATTGCTCCAGCTGACTACTCTTATTTTCCTCTTATATTTCCTCAAATAAGTTATACTAAACGGAATGAAGGCTTTACTTTTTACACCCATTTCAAAGCTTGGAAAAAAAGTGTTGCAAAGTCATATGCTTTCAACTGTGATTAATGGTGCATCAAGACAAGAGCAATCTAAAGCATTTTATGAGACTATAAAATTTAATAAAAAAATCTCATTGCAATAAAAATACAAAGAAACAAAATACACATAAATACATATAATATTCAGTCAAAGCACAGTGATAAAACTTTTGGACAGACAAGCAGACACCATTTCATTTCTGAACCAGTGACAAAGGGCTGTCAAACCCGCTGTCCTGGCACATTTTCAATTCTGAGAATAAACTCTTTGGACATAGTCTATGGATCTTCTCTCCCTCAGAGCCCGGGATTGGCTCCCTGCTCTTCGTTGATTTAAGGCCTGCGCGCTGCTTGGGTTTCACATAGGACGGCTTTTTGACAATCTCTTTGTAAACAGTTACATCAGAGTTATCACCCATGCTGCTTCCAAAGTCCAGATCTTCTACAGAGGGGTTCACCAGAGAGAAAGGCCTCGCTGGCGCTGAATTTTGGCTGGGGTAAGAGGAGGTCAGGTGAATGTTGTTGGTAAAGGTTGAGCCATTACTGGATAAACTCCAGTCACTCTGGCCCTCGTCTCTTACTGGTGCCTCTTCAATCAGGAAAGGCTCAACAGGCATCTGAGGGATCAGACGTTCGCTGGCTTTTCCTGATTCAGTCCCCGTGAGATACATCTCTCTACTTTGCTTCCTAAATGTGACATTAGCATTGCTAACGTCACCATTATGTGCGATGGCTGATGCAAAATCATCAAGTGGTTTAGAATTACACAAGACAGGGGACACAGGGGCAACATGTTCAGTCACCTCATTTGCCCTTGCTGACTTTCTGAAGTCCGGCTGGAGGCCCTCGACTGCAGGTGGGATTCCTCTCGGTTTAGATTTTTGGGTTTTATGCTTGAGCTCAGTGACCGTGTGGGTCTGATGGTTTTGTTCGTTCCTGCGATCTTCTTGGGATGTTATGACAGAAATGCTTTGGCTTGAGGCAGCACCTGGTAGCATAGTAGAATGATCGTTAATAGAAGTCTCTACATTTAATGACATTTCTGTGACAGAAAACAAACATTATGAGGAGAAATGACCCACACAGTGCCTTAACAACAACAGAACAATACCTTCAACACTCTGATTTCTTTGAAGCTTCTTTTTGGCAGCGGGAGTTTCTAGCACTTTGGCCATGGCAGCCAGTTTACTGGCAGCATTGATGATTTTCTTCTCGGCCCTGGAGGAAGCAGGCAACAAGAGAATGATGAAGTGGTAAGAAAGATCACCAAACACTGCAGGCAGGGATGGACTATCAACTTACCCAGTGGTCTGGCCTCCTTCCTCCAGCAGCTCCTGCAGGCACGTGAGGTAATACCTGCGCATCCTGCGGGCAGTGTCCTGCCTCTCTCTCAGGACCTCAGCTCTGATCAGCTCAGCAGCCCGCTCTTTGCTCTCCTGCAGGTAACGCAGCATATCACCTGCACAAAACAAAGCAGAGCGGGGTTAACCTACTACAGTCTACAACCACATATGCTATCAGTGTCACTAAAGACGCTCCTCCACTCTAATGTGCGTTTTTTTTTTTGTTTAACTCTGATGCACTTCCTAAACTCTCCCAAACTGTTTCTTGCTGCCATTACTATGATGACCTGCTACTTTGAGGGAGTGCTATATCTCCACTGAAAAGCTAAGTACCTGGTACCAAAAGAAAGTCAAACTGTACTAAAGCAGCACAATGTGCTTCAGGCATAAAGAAACACAAACCAGTGTGTGATGTTTTAACACAAGACAGTACAGGAAATCTTGTTAGAGAAGATTTAGAAAATATTTTATAGACCTCTGATCTTTTGTACAGCTTTCATGTACTGCTCCTTCATTTCTTCAAGGCCAGCTTGGAGATTTTGATCGTCTGAGCTGCTGTAACATAAATTACATGAATCAATCTTGGAACGCAAAATGCAAATAAATAAATAAACAAATAGATAAAGGTTTGATCAGGCAAAAAAAAAAAAAAAAAAAAAAGTACAGACCATGATTTTTTACATGCTGACAGTCTGACCTCCTCAAGCCCTTTGGTATGGGCTTCCCTCTCTTTGCGTAAGGTTTCTTCATGCTCTTCTGAAATGACACAAAGAACAAACTTACCAACTGAACCTCTAATCAGGTTAGACTAGCTTTATTGATGAGGTATGTGAACCCCTGTAGTAGAAATCCTACACCCAGAGTCTTTGTAAGTTGAGAAAGTGTCATTTTGGGGTGAATTACCATCTACGTTTTTACCAAACCCACAGATGACCCTCTGGCAATAGCAGTTCTGATCAAACTACCATCACAGGTGTGCACTGTGTTGCTTTGTTATTGAGCATCACAACTGTCTACTAATGCTGACAGGCTGTCTATAGTAATATGAGGAAATTCACCTCAGTACAGAATCTTCCCTGGTTAAGCCATAAAACATTACCAACTGCTGTCCAGTAAACACATTTACAGAAAAGGGGGGAGGTGTATATACTGCCCATAAATATTATTTTTCCAGAAAAAAATGTAGATGTAAAGAACAAAACAGACACTAGACACTCTTTATTTCTTACCCTTCAGGTTGTGCAGGGTGCTCTTGTGTTCTCGGACAGCGTGCTGAAGCTGGCGGCATGCCTTTTCCAGATGCCTTTGGAGATCATGAGTCTTCTTCTGCAGCTTAGCCACAGTATCAGAACAGCCCTCACTACTACACACTCCTTCCTTCCTCTGGGCCACCATGCCTATTAAACAGTAGATGCAAGTTAGCCCTCTTCCCTTAATCTAAAAAAATAGAGACCCATTGTAAAAGTAGAGAGAACACATACTACGCATTTGACTAAGCTCCTTCTCATGCTGCTCTTGAGTTTCTTTCAGCACACGTTTCCACTTATCTTCACTGCTCTGGAGCACAAGAAAATGAACACAATATTTTGGTGTTTACACCATCACTGTATTACAACACATGGCAGGCAGATGAAGAAAATATGAGCCAAAATTAGTCAATAATATAACTGTTTAAAAGAGCAATCTGTCAAATTCACACTCCTAATAATAGGGGGCAGCATACCGAACAGAAAATGCACAATCCCTTCTTCTCCATCATTAGATACTACTGGCCTAGATAAACGCTGAAACTTCTACAGTTAACTCTAGTTTTGCTTCTGTGTGTAATTACAATGGTCGCTAGTCAGGAGCTTCAGTCTTTGTAGTGTTTACTCTTGGAACGGGCTGTGTTACTTTTTCATCCTCTCATGTTGGACTGATTTGAATCACCACACCAGTGACTCACCTTTATCTTTTGAGAGACAAAGTAGTATTACAGACAGAAAGGGCAGGGGCTAGCTGGCTAACATGCTAACTTCAGTAGATATCTTGGCAACATGATACAAAGGTGTCTTTGACATACTATCCCACGTAGAGATAAAACAATATCAAAACTATATATCATGATCATAGTGACCAAAATAAATCATGGTTAGCAGTGTTATCATGGTGTTGTTAAAACAACTGCTCAAACAATTTCACTGAAAAGAAAAACAAATTTCACAAAAATTGCAAAAGGTGCAAATAATAACAATAACAATAATAATAAAAAGGGGGCATCACTTTGCTATACTAATGATATGTAAATGGTTTTATTGTTTTTGTTGTAAATCAGTTAGAGACCAGTTGAGACTCAACTCAACGTTACTACCATTTTTATCTATATATATATATATACACACACACACACACACACACACACACACTACTACTATATCAAAAGATCCTAATTATTTGACGGCATCAGAACATACCAGTGTTTCTTAGTTTAGTTATTCTGTTCAGTACCAGTTATGAACTTTGTTACAGAAACTTTTACTTTCATAGACAGAACTGAGCCTGGCAGTAAAAAAGAAGCCCATCTAGATTTCCGTGAAAGCTGTGAGTTGTGACAAAACAAGGCAGAGTGCTGTTTGTTTATGTTTGAGTTTTTCCACTAAAGCTGAGTTATAGACTATGAGTTCATCTTCACAGATTTTCTTCTAACAATCCCATTTCATACAGTTCTGTTAGTGCAGATGACATTTTGTATTTGGAAGACTCTTGCTAGCTTTGGTTGATGCTGAATAGTATTTAATTTGAGTTATTCAAAGCATGTTACTGAACCATGGTGTTGATGAATAGTCAGATTTGAAACAACAAACCATTTGAAATTTTGCCTGGTTTAGCATGAAATCAATCACACGTTTTTCACATTCTGTAGCTTGTTCATTTTGGAATGTTAGTCGTACACATCACCCCTAAATCCAAAGCATTTGCCCAGAGAAACATTTATTTTACCCAGGTCTGCCAGATACAAACCTTTTGCCACTCCTGCTTCCTGTGGGCCACAGCTTTAGACAGTGCATCTCTACACATGTCTCTTAGCTTGGCTCTCAGGCCACCTTCCCTGCTGCCTCGCTTCTCAGCAGCCTCTCTGCTCAGGTCCTGAACCTCAGTCAGCACCTCGTCTAGCTCAGCCAGAAGATCATCTTTGACTTGCTGTTGTTCTTCCCGCAACCTCAAAAGAATGCTTAGTTAGTATTTTTTGTTTTATCTTATGCAAATATTGCGTACGTTCTCAAATCTGTTTTGTGTGATAACAGCACGATGCATATTTTGTTTAGTGTTGTGGCCTTTGCCTCTTTAATCATTACCTGACCTCCTGCTGACTCCTCCAGCATTCCTCCTTGTTCGTCAGGGTCTTCTGTAGGTCTTCCTGGCCTTGTCTGAAAGCCTTTGCCTGAGCCTGCTCTAGGTTCTTCTCTAGCTGAGCCTGGAGCTGGTTCCTCAGGCAGATGATTTCCTGCTGTTTGTCTTTGCTCCACATGGCTCTGGCTGCAGAAAGCTCAGCTTTCAGGAGAGCAGCGTGCTCCTCGCTGGAACGCTCCAGCTGTGTGTTCAGAGAGCACATGCGGTCCTGAAGCTCCTGGTTTTTATTCACATAATCCTCCAGCTCCTTGCATTTTTCACCCAGTGTCTCCTGCCATTTGTCTTCTACTGTTTTTATTGCTGAAGATACCTGGAGCATTCAGATATAAAATAGGCTTTACCATGTATGTAGCAAAATATTAACAAACAAAAACAACACTATTCACACCTTACGTAGTTTATAGATCATTAATTAATAAGCAATTAACATACTTGCTCTTGAATATTTTGCTCTTGTAGTGCCTCCCATTTTTCTCTTTCTGCCTGCAGGCTGGCTTTATACTCTGGAAGGGTGGTCAAGTCTTGGAGCCAACGAGCATGGGCCCTGGACACAGCACCTTCAACCTGACAGAAGCAAGTTACATAATGCCTTCAATGCTATGTCATGCACAACACTGCTGTAAACAGTATACTCATATCTTTACATCAAACTAGAAACGTAATGAGACTAAATTGTTTACATGACGCCCTAGATCTAATTCTTGTGCCAAACAGACCTGCAGTGCCATGTTCTGCACATGCTTCTGTTGCAGTTCTCTCTCTTTCTGCCTCAGTGCATCCTCCACAGCTTTGGACAGCTTGCTGTCTGCTTCTTGCTGCAGAGTCTCTCTCTCCGCATCAAGTCTTGCCTCCAGTTGCTCCAGGGAGAAAACCTGAGTCGCTAACTCTTTGTTGTCTGTCTGAGAGGAGCCCTCCTGGGTGTCTACAGCTTGGGTTTTCTGACTCTCCTTTACAGCTTCCTCTAGTCTGAGTGCCCAGTCCTTCTGCAGCTATGTGAGCAGAATTAAAACACATACTCAGATGCAGAAATTAAACATATATTAACAAAAGAAACACACCACCACAAACTGCAGTAAATCACATAATTGACCAAAAACCCCCCCCAAAAAAACCTGCCAAATTCCAGAAGATGAGTCTACCACTGACCTTTTCCTGTTCTTGCTGCCAGCTCTGCTTGGCTGATGCCAGTTGTACTGCGACCTGCTTCTGGATCTCAGTCTCTTTCTCTTTAGTCCACTGAGCTTCAAGATGGGTGACAGTTTCCCGGTGCTGGGACACCAAATCAGCCTTCAACTTCTCCAAAGCCATCTCAGTCTCTTCTCTTTTCTTTAGCTAGGTGAAAGAGAGACAAAATACAACACACATGCATAAAATAACAAAGAAAAAAAGTATTTAAGAGCCAGTGTATAACCCAAGGACATTCTACCACAACTAGCATTGCAATAATTTCAAAAACACTCCTTCCAAATTAGCTTGCCAATGAATTAAATTAAAATTCAAATGCAATGTAATTATTAAGTGTAGGATTGTGTAAAAAGACTTACATCATTCTCTCTTAGTTTCCTCTCTTCCACAATTCTGCTCTGAAAGTTTTCCTCAAGTGTGTCCTTTTCCTTGCAAACAGAAATGTAACATTCCTGCACTGCCAAGACCTCCTGACTAAGTTCAGCCAATTTTGACCTGAGGAGGGGACACACAAGAGAGACAGCTTATATGACAAACTTTAAAAATAACAACTACTTTGGTGACCTACAGATTACTTAAGAGACAGTAGTACCGAGATACATGTGCATGTAATGATCTTACTCTAACTGCTTGATATGCTGATCATGTTGGGTAATGAGCTGCTCCACATGAGTTGTATGTTCCTGGGCGAGTTCTGCGCGAACACGTTGAACCACATCATCTCTGTACTGCTGCTGGACCCTTTCATACCTGAACACACACACACACACACACACATTTTTGATTCAACACAAATCCCCAGCTTGCCAGAACAGATGGCAGCTTTATTCTCTTTCTCCAACCATTCTTCACCCACCCATGAACTCCTCACCTTTCTGCAGCCTCCTGTTTTTCCTGGTCCAGCTCCTGAATCATCTCTCTCATCTTGGTGCAAAGCTCAGAATTAGCTGCTTTGACCTTCTCCTCACTCTGCTTTAGTTCCTTATTCCGCACCTCGAGGGTCTGGAATGCACATACAGCATTACTAAAACCATTCACTTTGTGCATTGTGGGTTACTATGTTTTAGATAGACCACAAAAAAATTGTGAAACACACAGACCTCCACTCTCTTCTGTAGTTTTTCTCGCTCCTCTTCTAGTTTTATAAGCTCTTTTTGAGAAACCGTGTTAGATGGCTCCAACAGCCTTTCCAGGCTGCCTTCCCTTACCTCCAACAAAAGGAAATCAACTTTAGTACCAAGGTTAACATGGCAGTAACCCAATTTAGTAACAAAACAAGGGTATTGTTATGCAAAGCACACCACAGAATCTTTAGCCCTCTTCTCCGCTGCATCTAGCTGGGTCTGTAGCTGTTCTACACAGTTATGTGAGTTTCTCAGCTCCTCCTGTAGATGGGAGATCTTCTGCCTCTTGGTCTTCAGCTGTGACAGGCAGCGCTGCAACTCAGTCTTGAGCTCTCTCACCAAATCCTCCTTAGGAAGACTGGAGTCTGGTAATACTGGAGAGCTAAAAAACAATACAAAAACAGAAAACTTTATCTAAATATATCGCCATCTTCAGTCAAATTTTCTCTCGGTTTCTGATTCACTGTGTGACAAACCTGTGATTCCTGCCATTTTTCCAGTTAACTTTCTTGATACCCAGATCTATGTAAGACTCTGACAGCTGGTTTTCCCAGTCTGTGTTGGAATCAAAAGAAACAGCTCCCAGCTTGACTGCAGACTCATACAGGGTGATTTGCTCTTTCAACTCATTCAGCTCTTCCTGTGGGGAAAAAAAGAGGGTTAACTACAAAACAATATAAATTTATTATGACTTGACTATTTTGTGTTGCATGTCTAGCTGTTAATGTGGACACATAAAAAGAACTGGGTCAATCACCTGTAGTGCTTTGCTCATGTTCTCACTGATGTTCCGGCTAGACTGTGCCTGTTGTAGCTTTATTTGCATCTGGCTCATCTCTTGCACAGACCCTAAAAAATAACAGACAGAGTAAGAATGCGGGAATGCTCTACCAAACCTCACAGAAAAATTATCATAAAAAGAAAAGGGAAAAAAAAAATGTAACCCATGACATATGGCACACAAATGACCTTTGAGTTACATTTCACATTAGGGTAATTGCCAAACCACTCAACCCTGAAATTTTAATTTTGCTAAAGTGATTCAGCTGCATTAACATTTGTGCAGAAAAAGCACCACTGACCCATGCAGTGACCACAGAAACACACACACAAATAAATGCGCACACACCAGTCTGGAGCAGCTTGGCACACTGCTGCTGGCTCTCCTCCAAGCGCTGTGTGAGGGCATTGATGACTGTAGCTCTGTCCACCTGCTCCTCCTCCCTCTGTCTCTCCAGCTGCCTCACCTGCTCCCGCAGCCTCTGTGCTGCCTGCACCTGCCGGGCACACATATACCGCTCTGCTTTTGTGCAGAATATAGCCAAAAATCCACAAGGGCTTGCAGTGCCCTCTACTGATGTTCAAATATTTGTCAATTTCTTGTAAAGGAAATAACAGAGGAAAATAATAATATTAGTATTGTTTTTAATCAACCTATTAAAATAGCCACTGAAAGAACAATGAGCTCCTTAAGAATGGCAGGATTAATGCCGACTATTGTCTATTAAGCTTAGTTTATTTCTATGAAAGATTAAATTGCCTTTTAAAAAAGGTCAATGCTTTTGGTGAAGAAAAACTAAAATCAGTGTGTAGGCCATATAGAATCAAATATGTTTCTTGCAGAACAAGAAAAAATGTTTAGCCATGAACAAAGAAAAAAACAAAAACAAAAAAAACAAAACAAAACAGTGCAACACTTTTGGTGACAAGTCTTAAATTTTACTTCTACTGACGATCTTCTTTTAAAAAAAAAAGGAGAACACTTAATCAACACCAAAACAATTTAACATCTGCGGTATCAGCCTGTCCAGTTAAAAGTATAAAAGTGTTTCACCTGCTTTGGTGCAAATGAAAGTGACAATGGGTGCATAACCTCTCTGTCCTCATCCTTCCTGACTGATTCTTTTCTAGTGTTGCGTCTCGTCACTATTGGTCACATGAGACAGAAGTCCAGCCCATCCAGAATGGCATACATGTCATCGCAAGAATGTTTGCCATGTCTTCCAGCATAGCCTCAAGAGCATGGAAGACAGGCCAGCACTGAGCAGCTTCACTGGCATTCACCAGAGAACACCTGCCAGAATTGGCAGGTCCACCATTGTTGCTCTGTTCTCTTCACAGATGAGAGCAGGTGTGCACGGAGCACATGTGACAAAAATAAAAGATTTGGAGAAGCTGTAGTAAACGTTATGCTGCATGCAACAACGTTCAGCAGTGGGTCAGTGATGGTCTGGGAAACACAAACCTCTATGTGACAGCCACAGCCCCCTGACAGCTGTTGGGTTAACCGGATGAAATCCTCAGAGACACTGTCAGCCCTTAAGCTGGGACAGTGGGCCCTGGGTTCCTTCTGCTGCAGGACAATGAGTGGCCTCATGTGGCCACAGTGTGTAGGCAGTTTCTGGTTGCTCACCAGACCATGATGCTGATGCTGATGCTGATGCTGCCAAGTAGTGTCACAGACTGTCCAGGAGTTCACTGATGCCCTCTCTGGGAGGAGATCCCACAGAACAACATCCACTCTCATTGGAAGAATATTTAGTCATTGTCAAGAGTCCATACAGAAAAAGGGGGAGCCATACACGCTACATACGCGATTGGGATGGGCGATATATCGAGTTAAGAAATATCGATATATTTTTATATGAGATAATATCGTTTATATCTGTATAAGTCTGTGTTACACACTGCCCCGCCTCTCTCCATCACAAAACTCACCTATTCCCTAATACACAAGTTGTTGTGATGAAATTTATGGAAACTAGATCAGGCTGTGAGTTCATGTGTTTTTACATTAAGCTTTTTATCTATACAATTTTAAATTTACCCATCCGTGGGTTGCTGATTTTGGTTTCCACGGATCATTTGTACATCATTTTGTTGTCGACAAACACACTTACACAATATAAAATATATACAAGATATTACTTATAACAGTAAAGATTTCCACTAGAATCCTTTGTTTATCTGATGTGTGATTTAAGTGTCCCTGTATTTTCTTTGAGCAATGTATTTTTATGCTTTGCAAGAAATCTACATCTATATGGCCTACACAAACCTGTAGTTCTCCGGCTCTGGATCAATGCTTACTTACTTACGCTATGGATTATAAAACTACAGTAAAAATCTATTATTAGCATAATCTTTCTTTGTAAAAATAACCTTATGGAAAAATATTTGCTAACCTGTTCTTCCAGGCTCTGAGTGAGCGAGTCTAGTTTTTGCTGGAGGGTGAGTACTCTAGCCTCATGCTGTTCCCTCATGGCAGCCATGTCTCGGTCATGCTGCTCCCGCGCACGTTTCAGCGTGTCAGAGCGACACAGCTCCATCATCTGCTGCTGCATGCTGTCAACTGCTGCCTCTGCAACGTGCTGCTTTTTCATGTTCTATGAACACAACACAAAGTCAAAGGGTCAGGTTTCATGCAGTTGCTTGCACACGCTCAGTATGATTTGTGTCTGCAACAAATGATTCATGAATCTGTACTTTTACCTCCTGTTCTCTTTCAGTAAGGGTTTGGATTTGCCGCTCCAGAGACTTGACTTTGCCTTGCAGCTGAGATTCCCTCTCTTTTGCCTCTTCTATCAGATGACTGGACTCCTTCAGTGATATAGTCAGTCCCTCTTTTTCATCTGGACAAAAAACAAGAAATGTGGCAATTCAACACATCTTTTCTGGGCTCAGTTTAATAAAGCACTTACAGTTCTCCTAAGCTTGATTTCCAAGCAAATTCACTTGGTTTAACATGATAAAGAGATGAAGATCATCAGTAAGTATTACCTACTAAGTTATCAGAGGGGGTGTAATTGGAAATAAGAGGCAAGATTTGATGAGCTGTAAGTGGTCATAAAGTGTTATGTGTGACTTTGTGCTAATAGACAAGACAGGGCAACCATCACAACTAGCCGCATCCTAACAACTCAATTCTACAGTAAAATGTTCTGCTGATACAATGTGGAACTTATGGCATCTTATCCTGATATGAGCTTACCTTTTACAATAGCAAACTGATGCTCCAAGTACCTCATTTTACGCCTGCTATCCTCCAGATTCTGCTCCAGGTTCTCAATCTGTCTAGACTGAGCTTTGTTTAAAATCCTCAGCTGGGCATACTCCTGTGCATCAATAGTATCTAAAAGACAAGAGAAAAAGAACACAAAAGTTTCATTCATCTTAATGTTATTTACAGGTTTTCCTATGCCTTTAAAAATGACCACATGTAAATTGGTGTCTGCAATTCCCCAAATAACTCACTTGGAGATGAGTCAAGAAAATCTCTTTGAAGCTGGTCAAAGTGATCATTTTGTGTAGATGACTTTGTGTTGAACATCTTTGGTTGGCTTGTTGGATTATGTGGCCGGAAGGTGGCTTTGTAACAATCAACAGCTTGGCGCTCAGTTACTCTATTGTCAAAATTCTGGGAAAAATACAGAGAAATATGAGGTAATATGAGCAAAGTCTGTAATATCTAAGTAACTACATGTGAGAATTAAAGCACTTACATTCAATTGTACGAGTTAAACCACTTAGTTTAATAAAACCATCGAATAAAGAGGCATTCATCTCCCAGAGGCCCTCTAAAAAGGACCTCTACACAGGTCCACACATCAGTTCATCATGCTCACAACCACATAACTTACAAATTGACCAGTAACTACTATTAAACTGCTATATAAAAGGTGAACGACATGTTTTATGATTAATAACGGAATAATATATCTACACAGGTGTTAAAAGCTGTTACCTGAAAATGGTTTCTGACATTCGCATGTTGCCCATATCCTTGAGCATCTACCTTAGCCTCCACTCCATGGTGGAGACCTGAGGGTGGGTAAGCATCCTGTTCATACCCCTCCTCAGTAGATAAGTTATTAATGCCATTGGATTCAGCTGTTTCTGCAGAGGAGTAGATATAGTCATCAGACTCATACTGATAGTTCTGGCCTTGACGTGGGTCCCAGGCATGAGGTAAATGTTCTGTTTCACCCTGGAGATGATCAGCATGGCTGTTTGGCTGGGACCCTGTGCTGTCATAGGTGTAACCCTGATGCTGGAACAGATCATAATCAACATCAACCACAATTATTGTACATTATAAAAATGAACTAAGGTAAAGTATTATGACTAAACTGGAAGTTATAAACTCACCTCTCCAGCTGGCCCTGGCTGATTTGACCATTTAGGGTGTGCATTTAAAGAATGTGATCTAAAACACATTAAAAACAACTTACTACAAAATTCTTTGAACTTTTGGGAAGCAAGACCTGAACTGTAAAATTAAGCAGTGTTTTGGGCGTGAGTCTCTGGGTGCGCCCTTCACGATACCTGTTGCTGTCTCCTTGGTGACTGCAGGTTGAGTAGTCCAACTCAGGGGAGGAGCAGTCACGACTATCCTCTAACATATCATCCGGAAGGTCGGTCAGAAGCTTATGCAGCTGGATGACACATATGTTGTTTAGTTTAAGTGAAACAATAAATACTAAACTTACAGAGAGTTTTAGTAACTTCTAGGCCACAATTACAAAACCATAGCAACAGTGCCACCCAGTTTCAACACAAAAAACAAGACACAATACACAGAAACAATGCTTCTTTAACATTGTTAGCAAGGAGACCACCACACAAACATCAATTAGACGTATGGAAAAATCTAAATAAAATTTGAGAAAGATGCATATTCAGTGAGTGTTTCAAAGGAATCAGTCAGTCATTAAAGCACGGTCAAGAATACCACAGACTTTCCTGACAGCAGAGAAGAAACAAGCCAAACCAGATAGACTTACTCTCCATAAAGAGCGCTGAATGAACCAGACATCTTCCACAGCTCCCTCACACACAAAAAGACCCTCGCGTTCACGCATTTAGGCTAAACACAGAGACCTCGCAGTCACAGTTAGCTGCAGGGACTGAACCACATGCTGAAGACTTGCTGGAGTTTATCTGTATGAGTCATCTGATTAAGCAGGCGTTAGCACAGGGGTAGAAAGGATGAGCCATTCGGTCTTCATTTTTTGCTTTGTCCTGATCTGGAGTCTATTGTTAGCGCCTAACCATATATTTTGACTAATTGGAGCAGAAACATTCCCACACTCCAGGGGAAAAAAAAACAAAAAAAAACACACACACACACACACACACACACAGAACTGCTTCTGTATGTAGACCGTTCAGTAGTGTAGTACAGCACTACATCAGCCTAGCTAAAGATATTCCCCATATCACCTCCTTCCAGAGGTCAAAACATAAGGTTTAACAGCAGCCACAAATCCTTTTCACCAATGGTCAGCCCTGCATTTCCTTCTCAGTTGCTCCGTTTTGGTTAAATCAAGACAGCCGTGAGAAAGTAGGGCACAGAAGCACAGTCACAGCAGACACACCTGACAACTCCTCACTCGAACCCATAATGGCTCTGGATCACCATGCAGCAGATTTCTTACGAGTGAGTCAGAAGCTGCATGCATGTGATTGAAAGTATCTGCTCTTTAAACACAAACACCTCAAGGGTTCCCTCACCCACTGTCTTTGAAACAAAGAGATGGTTTATTAAAGCATGCTGGCTGGGGAACGACTGGAGCTTCCTCTCACCAGTGGTACATTTGATAATATAAAATGCTATTTATCTAGTTTATGGTGTGTACAAAAAGTGGACAATGTGTGTTCTTAAACATTTCTGATTTTTTAAAAACATTTTAAAAGCCTACCTATGGGTTGGTAACAGGGTTTCAGTTTGCAGCCTAAGTCAGCCATTAAGTGCTGCAAGCCATTGTCACCCAGGTTGTCATAAAATGAATGTTATTACTGAACATAGAATTAATATTTTGTCCATGTTAACTGAAATAATGGGTTTATCTTGGCCAAGCTTATTCATTCAGGTCAAATCTTTACAATCTTTATTACATCAATATAATGAAATTTCGGATGCATTTTAATTATATGACTGTGTGAATATTATTAAAAGGAATTAAAGTCTGGGATGTGGGGGGTAAATTAAATCAGTAATAAAGGTTTCAAAGTTATTTCAGATTTTTTTTGGCCTAATATATAAAGGACTGCATCACCTGATATACACAAAAAACAATATATATAGGCCATCTTAACTATTGTCCTAATGTACAAGACGTAAATTGTCAATCACGTCTTGTCAAACAAAACATCAATCAAACATCACGAAAATAGAATACACAACAATTACGAAACTGAACCAACAGTAAAAACAGAGGATTTTCTGATATTGCTCAAGACTTCGTGTTATCACAGGCTCTGCTTTCAAACATTGAGCGCTGAATTTAATGTAAGATGATAATTACGGCCTTCTTTGAATGGGCGTGTCTACAGGAGGAACTGACAATGTTGACCGAACTGCCAAGCATCGTGTTCTGGTTATAGAAAGATTGAATTACCTCCTGCTCCCGTGCGTAATCCTCTTGATCATATTCCTCCTCTTCCTCCTGCTGCGTTTGTAAGGCAGCGCTGTCGAAGTCGATGGACATAGCTAGCTAGCTGCGTTGAAAAAGACAAACGTTCACAACAAATCGGTAACGTTAGCTAGTATAACGTCGCTTATTACAAGCTCGCCGAGCCATTAAACGCGATGTAGCGCACAAGCTTCTGGTTAGTCCAAGTGTTTGCAACCTCTGAAATACTGTAGTTTGTCATTAGTAATAATATAAGAATAAATACGAAGCTTTTCCCGGTAGCGTAAGTAGCTAACGGTGTTAGCATTAGCCACTCAACGTTAACACAAGCCGCCCGGTCACCAGGCTACCAGCAACACTGTTAACAGTAGCCAGCTAGAGAACAACAAACTTCCGAACAAATGTTGCTGCCGCTTACCTTCAGCGTATAGGTTTAGTTTCCACAAGCCTGAATTCGTGTTAATCCCATAACAATAAATTCGACTGGTGGGCGCAGTTTATACTAAGATATGAAAAGGCTGGTTAGAATTAAAACAGATGCAGTTTAGTAAACCGAGAGACCACCAGCGTTTCCGAGCTGCGTTTTAAAAGTCACTTTGTGTTTGATTGCTAAACCTCCCCTTGTACCGATATTTCATTACTTAGTCCCCTTAAAGGCTGTACAAGGGGGCTTCACTGAGAGGCTAAGAGCTAAATGTACAGCAAAGTAGCTCAGACCGTTTACACTCCGCCAGCAGAGGTTGAAACATGGCGCTCTTAACAGCGGCAAAAATCCGGACCGCTGATTGGTCAGTGAGCTTGTGACGCAAGAGCGTAACTCACCCGCAGCACTCGTCAGATCAACAAATACATTTAGAGAAATAATGTAAAGTTCATCATGTCATACATTCACTGGAGTAACTTAAAGTTTATGAGCTCCAGTGAAATTAAAATAATGATATGACAATTACTTTTAATGAATAGATATGACTATTATTATTATTACTACTCTAAAGGCATATTACTTCACTCACTAGTATGTAATGTTATTGTAAATGTTTGTCATACTATTTAAGATTTTAACAAATTATGAACATACCAAGTCTGTCGGAATGAAACCTCACAGGAGACATACATTACTTTTAATGTTAGTCAATGGAACCAGAAACTTTTCACAGTAATTTGGGCCATTTCTTTTGGTCGTCATGAAATGTACATACACTGTAAATGGCTACAGGCATTTTCAATTTATTTCAAAAACTGAAAAACAACAGCATGGATATGTTGAAGATGGATGCATTTGTAAAAAGTTACCCTGGAGCAGATGCGTTATGAGTAAGAGGGAGATAAATTTCACATCACAGCTGTCTGGGTACGTGTTGTGAAGTATGTTGTTAAAAACTTTATCTTTCTGTAAGAGGCCCTCTTGCTGCAGACCTCCCAAGCACCATGGGCCCGCACTGTGGTTGCCTCCTCTGCCTACCCCAGTAGCAACGCCACTGCATAAATGACATCAAACCGCAGTATAATGCAATATAGTCTTTACACAAATTCAAGGTGAACAGAAATGCATTGTTCTATCTTGCTTCCACACAAAACATAAAAACGTCGATATCCTGAAGCAACAAAGGTGTCCTTTATTTTGTTGTTCAAATATGAAACAATAGAGCTTACATAGCATAAGTTATCTGATCAGAGGTGAGGTTACCAAAACCACTGTAGCCTTAAGATCAATTAAACTGAATTATCTGAACACATTCTCACAGCTTTCTCATAACCACGTTTAAAGTACAGTGTTTTTTGGAAACTCACTCGTGAACTGTTTTGCACTGTGAAAACTAGAGGAGTTCTAGTAATGACGGTACTGTATTTCACAGGCGCTGCTGTGCATCTACCTAAAATCTGAAAAGTGGATCTTTGAGCAAAACAAATAAAACATGCTGGCTTTGACAGTGTTTAACAGATAAACATTTTCAGTTTATTACAGAGTATCCTCAAACTTCCCAAAAAAGGTAAAACGTATACCTTTCAAATGTTTGTCTTAACCAAATGTCAATACATGGGATTAAAATAATGTTTTCCCGCCTCCCAAGATGACTCCAAGACAGTCTAAAGAACATCGTTACAGTAGACTTTGAAGATTCAGAGGAGCAGATTTCCTTTGAGCATTTCTGTTTTGTTCAAGATGTATAAAGCTGTTGGGGCTTACGTATCTGCAGCTGCATAACACAAACTAGCCAGTTTAAGCACACACTTCATGTCAATCAGTGATCAGGGGGTAGAGGACCTGAAAGGAGTTTGTGTCACTGACAGCCCTCAGAGCCGTCTGGCAGTCGGGGTGAATGAACTGCTTCGAGATCTTGAGCGGAGATCAAGCCAGTTTACTGACAATGGCCTGGTTGAGAGAATTCAGCTGATTGGTCCATTTGTCTAGGGCTGTGTATCGGGCACCGCCTCTCTTTTGGTGATCAAGCTCCAACAGCTGGTTAACCTGGTCAATTCGGCCATTGATTGTGCTGAAAGTGTAGAAATAAAAGAAAAGAAAAGAAACGAAACTAGTTAGAACATTTTTTCCTCTTTCAGTTTTAGTCTTTTTTTAGCTGCATTCCAGAAAAAATCTAAAAACTGAAATACATTGACACCTCTTTGCAATAGACAGTACTTATTCTTAAGTATTCTAATCAATATGTTAACATTCCAGCATCAATGAAAGAAATTATTATTGGCACGTCTTCCTGAAAACAATTGCCGATAACTTACTTGTCTAGTATACACTGCACCAGTAAGCTTTCCACATCCGCAACATCGATGTTCAGTTCCTGCAGGAATATAGTCAATGTCAGACCACATTACACTCCAAGACAGCCAACAGCACAATTATAAAGGAACTATTTTACCTTTGAAATGAAGGGTATGTGTATTCTAGTGTAAGGCTTAATTAATTTGATGAGCACTTGTGTTCTTATGTTCCGTAACAGCTCTGAAGAGACAAAAAGAGAGAATCTATTTTAATCACATACATTACCAACATTAACAACTCATCATATTAAAACAGTGAACACAGGAAGGTATTTTAAGAGGTTATATTCAATATTTTACATTTTATTGAGCATACCATGAAGTTATACACCATGTAAAACCAACATGTCAAAATGTGAAGTTGAGTTAACAAGAAGATGTACATTTTGTTTACTTTTCCTATAAATTAACACTAAGATGCACTTTTTTCAAAAGCGTTGTTTTTTTAACGTAGCCCTTGTTTTTACTTGAAATGATTAAAACATTTATTTGAAGTTCATTCAGTTCAGCATTTATAATAATAAATATTGTTGTAATACAGTGAGAAGTATTTGTAATTTGTTTGTCTTTCAGTAGCTGATGGTATAAGATGCTGATACTGGGCTACTTCAGTTTACAGGATACACCACTGAATCATAACACAAGTTAGAAATGATGACGGTCCGGACCTTGTCAGAAGAAATTTTCTCAGGACTGGACCTTACTGAACTCTAATTAAATAGCCCTGGTTTAAAACGAGCTAGCGCTGCAGCTTAAGTTTTCATATATGGAGAGTATGGAGTGGAGATAGATGTATAACAATGTTTACATACTAGAACTATTTTATTTTACATACTCTTTTATGGGTTTACTTTCCACAATATGGATCCTTTAAAAGCAGATAAAGCAAAGTAATTATATATAATGTACTAAATACTTAATTTACCTAAATACAGTCATTCTCTGATAAGTTATCTATCCCAGAATTTAATTGCCACTATCCGAACTTTCATTTTACAGATTCCCACAAATTTGTGTGGTTAGTAAGAATCATCATAAAATCATTTTGTACACCTTAAACAAGTTGGTCTTCTTTTGATGAAAATAGTCAGTGCCTGCAGCGTACGCTTCCTTAGAGACAAATAATAATTTGTTACATTTAAAGCAATTACAGATCAGACTCACCCTCAATATGTTCCCTGATAAAGGGGTCATCCATGATGTTACTGTGATTCGTCTTCAAGATTTTCTCAAACTCTGTGATGTCATTGTTCTGGTAGGCACTATGAACAAACAAACAAACAAACAGTTGTGAAACACATTAAACCTACATAAAACAAATGTATTTTGAGTTTCTATATAAAACCTTGTAGCTTGTTTGCTAGAGACATGTTAAGCCTACTAAACTCAAATCCCAATGGGCCTAATTTCACCAGTAAACATTTTATATAGTCTAGCTTACGCTTAATGTGGGTCCGGGGAAAAACTGGACCATAGAAATTTAAAGCTGACTTGTTAAGCTTAGGACAGAGCTTTTTAGTCAGAGGGTGAATACAGACGTACAGTCTGACAAAAAACATGTGTTTTAGGAAAACTGAAGCACGTAAATCTCTTCTAGTTGCTCCAAAATTAAAAGTATGAACAGTGAAAAGGAGCATAATCCCCTTTAAGGTTAAGATATCCAAGCTGCCTACTCAGTACAGAAAGTTGACTGAATATCTTTATATACACTTACCTTACCAAGTTCGTCATTGCTAGAATTTCTGGATCATTTTTGTAGGGTTTTGCCTAGTCATGAAATAATCACAAAAGTCTATTCAGTTAGTCAAACCACATATCAGCATTACACAACATACCCAGAGAATGTTTTGTACTACCTCTTGAGAATCAAATGGGTTTATTCCTGACTTCATCAGCATGTTGGCCAAGACCAGGTACTTTAAACAAGTGGTTCGCCTGGGGCTTCCAGATTCATCGTAATTTTTAAATGCCTCGAAAAAGTCTGTGTGCGCCTTCTCAAACTCTCCCTCCCTTAAGTGCATTTTTCCACCACACTCTGGAACAAATCAGAAAATATACACAACTTATCATATCAAACAGAATAACACCTTTTTTGTTTGCATTACCACAAATTAAAATAAATAATGAAAAAAGAAAACATTACAGAAAAAAGTAAAACTATACCTCTGATGACCCCCATGATGAGTGGATGAGGAATTGCTGACTTGATGTGTAAAGACTGCTCGTAGAGAGCTTTTAGCTTCTTGTTGTTTTTTTGTGCCGTGTACATCTGAATTTCCAAAGCATAGATCTCCAACAACTGGGTGCCTTTCTTCAGATCATCTTCACCATCATCCGTCTTCACAAATAAAACATTCTCCATGAGATCATTTTTATTAAGTTACATGAATTATATTACAATTTAAAAACATTCTTATGGTTTACCTGACATGACTGATGCAACTGTCTGAGTATTTTCTGAAGTTTTCCATACTCCTCCCTCTCCAGATACAACTTCCCCAACTGAGTTGAACACAAGAACACATTTTTGCAAAACTGTCTGAATATATTGACAAGGCATTATCATTATTATTATTATCCTTATTATTATTATTATAGCTACTTCTATACTTAACAGCATGAATACAGTGGATGAGTAGATCAGGCCTAAGGTTAAAGCCTATTTATAAATAATGGAGTGTGTAGAAAGTTTTGTAATCGATGAGGAAAGAAACTTTGAAAAACCTTAGTATTGGTTTTGAACCAGAGTCTGTCATTTTTAGCATCCTTTAGTGCCTCTAGAGTAGTCTCATAAAATTCCTGAAGCAAGTCCATCTGTGAATAGAAAACAGGGCATGGAAATTGTCACCAACATGCCCAGAATTACTGGTGTATCAATTTTGACCACAGTGAGAAAACAAATTATACCTGTTTGGAGGTTGAAATGTAATCTAGAATGGAGTTAATAGATTTCTCAGAGTAGTTCCTTGTGACAGCACTTCGGATATACGTCAAAAGCTGTTTGTAGCGGTTCATCATTTCAGGAAAATTTGTCTAAATAAAAAAAAAGTAAAGAGAGAAAAACAGAGATAAAACATTTATCAGAAAACATAAAACATGACAGATTACATATTTAACGCTTAAAATATCAAAATCATTATCATCAGAAAAATGCTCTGATGCTTGTTACTTACCAACTTGAAATTTATTTTAATCATCTGTTTCAGTGCTTTGAATCCCCATTCTCCTTTCTCTCCCTCAAGTTCCAGCACCTACACACAGAAAATAGTGTGTTTTGGTTTTTTTTTACTGTATGCTTTAAACATGTCAAAGAAATAGTGTGGAGCTGCTTTACCTTCTGAAAGCTGCTCAAGGCCGCTTTCGGATCATCTTCCTTCAGGGCTTTGGAGTTATAATACTGATTCTCCAAGTCGACATTTGGCTCAGAGTTACTGTCCTCTGAGTATTCCTGAAATACAAAGTGTGAGTCAATAGAATAGACTGCATGCTACGGCTGGTGGACACAATCACTAATGGGAAATTCTACTTTTACCGCTTCTGTTTGCAAAAACGAGTACAGCTGAAAGTCCTTGCAATTAACCTTTCAACATCATTCTAGTAAATTGGTGTGCGGTTTCAGCTTCTCTTTAAGATTAACAGAGCATTAATGTTGCAAACTGAACATCACTACTGTAAATAAAAGTGGACACATACATCAGTCATATTTAACCTTGGTCCTAGAGGGCCAGCATGCTGCACATCTTTAAATTCCTATTAAATTTAAACACAAACCTAAACCTGGAAACTTAATTGAACAGTTGATCCAATTGGGCTTCAGTCCCCAGGGAAATCACATTATGGACACTAATCCTCCAGGAGTGAAATAAACACTCCAGGTGTATGTGCAATTTCATACCTTTAAGAACTAAATTAAACAATATTTTAAAGCAGGCAGATCTGAAATTAACAAGCACCCCCTGACAACACGTGCACCTAAATACTAGCATACCAGTTTATTTAGGAGATCACTTATTCTGCAGTTGCTCTGAGCTCAACATGAACACATGATGCTGAAAGTTAGCTTCCCTCCAGCTCAAGGCTTTCTACAGTGCTTAGCCTGAGTTAGGCTGGGGCGCCCTGATGGACCAGTTCGGACCTTTAGGAATGTAACTCAGACTCTTCTTAAGTGACTGACAGCTAAGTATAAAAACAGGACAGAGCAAACTTAGCTAGCTCGCTACCCCCTTAACAACCTTACTAGCAGGATTTTAAACCTAGCGGGATCGGCTAGGAGGGAGGCAACACGACAAAGAGACAACATCTGCAAAGCTAACTTGACAGAGACTTATTTAAGCTACCGACGACGACGACGCTGGAAACACAGCAACTTATATTCCAGGCATAATTTCATACCTGCTATAAATTACAAATAAATGGACTCGTTATTGAGGGTAAACCTGAAGAAAGAAGTGGCTAGAGTTAGCTTCTTATTCGAATTAGCCGTTCCACCTTAAATCGTGCAGCAGTAACTCCTGCGCTATTTAAGGTGGAGCGGAGGAATTCGAATACGAAGCTAACTTCAGAAAGCAAGCAGTGAAGCCTTTCCAGCAAACTAATAGCGAGTCTGGGTTTTCCAGTAACAGTTAACCCACGAGCAGACTACCATCTACACACTGCTACAGCGCTAACAAACATTAGCCAGCCATGCTCGCTACACTGTCTGCAATAGTTTGATCGCTAAGGCCGGTTAGCTAACACAGACACTCTGCTAGCAGGCAAGGCGCCTCGGCGGACCAGCATTCCTGTGAAACTAAAGTGCCCACAACGTTCAGATTCAGATATATCGGCACCGCGACAGACGCTTTATCGCATGCATGTGAAGCTAAGTAAGTGACTTTTGTTTTACCAGGTCATAATCTTCTTCATCATCGCACATGAAATCATCCTCCATGTCAGACATTTTGACCGGGGAACAGGGCCGAAACACTCCCAGCGTCCTCCGCGGCCCAAAATAATCACACCGAGAGCTGCAGTCAGAGCGGCCTTTACCGCTGATCCTAGATCAGCTCGGAGCGGCCTCTTCTATCCACTGCCGTGGCGGTGTGGGAACGCGGATGTGTTCCTGGATCAGTGTACAGAGACAGCGTCCAACAGGATAGCGCCGACTTCCCGACCAATGCGTTTTGAATGAGTGTCCGCTTCTTCCGTGTTGTTGGTGTGAAGCATTCCGGGTGTGATTGTCAGCTGATGAGCTTCTGCAGTTGAGGGGGTCCTGTTGTCAGGGTGCACGCCTTACTAGCTGTAGCGGAATGGCTGCGAACCCACCCAAGATCAAGGTGCTTTTCAGTGCCAACGAAAGGTGAGCTGACTTTGCTGACTTCTGTTCGAAGTGCACGTCAACGAAAATTTGATTATTTTGTGAACCTCGATGAAGCCAAGCGCGCGTCTGCAAACACCTGCACTTAAACTTGTAGTTTGTGCTTTTAGCATCTACACTCTTAAAAAGATGGTTCTTCACAGGGCTCCTTAGTAAAGACTGTTCTGTGTAAAACCATAAACACTCAAAGAACCGTTTTCATGATAGTTAACTGGTTAACAAGCTTAACTGGTTCTTCACACTGATGGAGAATGTGAAGTATATGGTTCTGTATTGCACAAAAAAGGGTTTTGCTATTGCTAAAATGTCAAGCTTCCACAAAGCAGGATTTCTCAGATTGCTTGAGCCCAAGGCTTGACTTTGAGCTTAAGTTGTCTGACTAACTGAGAAATCCTACTTTTTGGATTGTCTTTACTGAGGAACCTTTTGTAGAACCATTAAAGATTGTAGGTCACAGATTTCCAGCCCTAGTCCTGAAATGTGCCCTGTCCTTAACATTTTAGCGTATTCCCTTCTTTACTTTCTTATAGCTTACCCTCTTTAGTTTACAAGGAACTTGTATTAGTGGGATCAGGTGTGTTGGGACCACTCATCTAGTGATGCCTAATATTATAGTGTGTATTAAATTTGACATATTTTCCATTTTCAGACTACAGAAACTGAAAGAAGCGTTTCATGGGAAACATGAGGAATATCCTCTCTTCTATGCGTGTGCTCCTGGGAGGGTAAACCTGATCGGTAGGTTAAAAACAGTGCACTGTTTATCTTGGTCTATGTAATTGGTCATATTTGATTAACACTGTCCTTTCTGTTGTTTAGGAGAGCACATTGACTATTGCGGCTATGCTGTCCTGCCCATGGCCATCGAGCAGAGCATTCTCGCTGCTGTATCAGTGAATAATTCTCAGACAATCCAGCTTGCCAACACTGACCCCAAATATAAGTGAGTGCAGTCCGTTTCTCCTGACAAAGCCTGAAGATGGCACCATTTAACCATTTTACTGATGAACTGCCTTTGCAGGGATTTCTCAGTGTCTGTCAGTGAGATCACCATAGACAGAAAGAATCCTCAGTGGCATTATTATTTCCTTTGTGGAGTGAAAGGTGTTCAGGTGAGACAAAAAGACAAGGCAATAGTTCATGGTGTGCATTCATGTAGCATTAAAACCGTTGACCAGTGGCCTTCTTTCCTATTTCAGGAACAGCTAAGCTTGTCTTCTCTGCCTGGATTCCGGTGTGTTGTGGATGGGAACATTCCTGCTAGTTCAGGTCTCTCTAGTTCCAGTGCCCTGGTGTGTTGTGCCGGCCTGGTCACAATGGAGGCCAATCAAAAGGCTATTTCAAAAGTACAACACACGCTCTACTGACTGACAGCTCACCTAATATTCATTAATTACATAATGAAATAAAAAAAAGTCATATTAGTCAGTGCTAAGCAAGTACTAATATAATTAAACATCACAACACTTCTTAAAAATGTAATTGTATTTCTGAATTAGGTAATATTCAAGTTTATATTAATAATGTAAATGGTATTATAAACAACAAATATCATTTTAACATCTTATGTGTGACAGTATATGATGTTTTGTACTGCAGCATTGTATCCTTCAGCCTAATGGTTTTGACAAAAATAAAAAATACTGTTATAGCATAGTCACTAATGGCCAGTGTAAACAGATTTGATTTTCCTAGCAAACATATTAAACAATCTGGCTTCCTCTGCATTAGCCAGCTAGTAAAACAAAAATACATTGGCTAAACAGATGTATTAACAGTTTGTCCAGAGTGTTATAAATCCATACTGTCTCAGTGCTATTAAACTATTCTGTGCCAAAAAATATATTGTTTTGACTGGATTCCAGTTCTACTGGCATGGCTACAGGGAGACAGCTATTCTATGTAATAAAATATAAATATATATTACTGATTATTTGTTATTAATCAGTAATGATAAAGCTAAAACAATAATATTGTTGCATGACTCAATTATTGTAGGGACTCCATTATAGAATATAGTGCAGACCAGACATTGCCCAGTATGCATAAAATGATGCCTGTGATTGTTCTGCCAGGTACTGCTTGCTGAAACCTGTGCCAAATGTGAACGTTACATTGGTACTGAAGGCGGCGGGATGGACCAGTCCATATCTTTTCTTGCTGAAGAAGGAACGGTAATACATTTCATTCCGATTCTTTGCCTATGAGTCATGGAATGTATGAGTCATCAGCTCTATCACCCCATGCAGAGCTGTAGTTGTCTCTGTGAATCCATATCTCCAGTTCTGTGTAAATGATTTGATGTTTCTTTGTGGTTCCTGTGGTTTTCAATGCTATTGACAATCCTGATCACTCTAGGCAAAGCTGATCGAGTTTAATCCCCTGCGGGCCACAGACGTGAAACTCCCAGATGGAGCTGTCTTTGTGATTGCTAACAGCTGTGTGGAGATGAACAAGGCAGCAACGTCACACTTCAACATTAGAGTGGTTGAGTGCCGCATTGCCACGAAGGTGGGAAGCTTTTGTTAATGTGAACTTTCCTGCTCAGTGTAAAATGCACAGCAGTGTCAAACAGAGGTCCCGGGGGGCTGCAGCCCTGCATAGAGTGTTTTCTCATTTCTGACAGCCTTAATTTAACTTGTGCAGATCTTGCTAATTATCTTATTAGTTGAATGAAGTGTTTTATTTAATACTAGATTTGACAGTGCTGTGGCCCTCGGGACTAGAGTTTGAAAACTCTGATGTAGAATTTAATTACTTTGCTGCACCTTTGAGCACTCTTTGATGCTCTTAACAAAAGTGCTAAATTCTGCTTACATCTTATTCTTTAGGTTATAATTCTTAAAGAGCCCATATCCTTTATTTTTTGCTAAGGTCTACATTTTCACTGAGGTCCATCAAAAACAGGCCTTTTCCAGTCTCTCTTTATCTCTTAAAGCATCTGTTTTTGTTACTGTGCCTTTAAGACTGATATTGGAAACGGAATCTATTCTGATCGGCTGTCCTGTATGGAGCCTCCTTTAAGCAGATTTAAGAAGTCTGAGCTGAAACACTACTTATGATATCTTTGTGAATAGGTGGAGTGATCTCGCTGTAGCCTGAACAATCAGCTATATCGTTGCTATCCATAGAAAAACAAGTATCTCTAAAATAGTATGTTTACAGAAGAGGCTAAAACATTCTAACCTTTCAGTGCAAGTTAATGCAAATGGGTTGTATTCCAAGTGACTCTGGAGCATTTCTATTGGTTCATATATCATGAAACGTTTACAGGGTATAAAGCTATTTGTGCTCAAATAATACAGAAGTTTTTTTATGACCTCACAAACACAGTGAATTCAAATTAGGGTGTTTTTGCAGCTTTGCTCCCATATGGACTGTATGGACTGGGGAGTGAATGGTATGCTTGAAAACGTTAACATTATTTACATACAGTATCAAGCTTTGTGTGCGCTTTCATTTTAAGCTTTCACAGTATGGCCAGTATGGATAGTTTAATTCACATACTGTTAAATATTATCTAAAACAAGAAAATCTTAGTCAGTCCTGTCCACAAGGGGCTGGTGCAGCTTCAGGTTTTCATTCCAATCAAGCCAAAGCATATCTAATTCCATCAGAATTATCTGCTAGCCTCAGTCTTCAAACACTAAGTTACTGTGGTTACTTACTGAGGTGTGCTCCTGTATGGTTGAAGTGGAAATTTGCCGCCACCATGGCCTTTTATTGATTAGCTTGTTGGTCTGATCTAAAGGAGCTCTGCTCACTCTGTTGACAGCTACTGGCTAAGACCAGAGGCCTGGAGTGGAATGGTCTTCAGAAGCTGGGGGAACTGCAAACCAAGTTGGGGTTGAGTCTGGAGAAGATGCTGGAATTGGTGGAGGAGGTCCTTCACCCTGAGCCCTACAGCAGAGAGGAAATCTGCAAGCTTCTGGAAATTACCACTGAGCAGTTGTGCAGCAATATCCTCACTGCTAACACACAGCACGGTTAGGGCATAGCTTTCTTTCAGAGCGTTAGATCACTGGAGAGGCTATAAGGGTCAGTTTTAACCTCCAAGACTCTAGACCAGCATTTTTTTGTTTAGTGTGGTCCTGGGAGCATATTGTCCTATACATCTTAGTGCTTTCCCTGTGTTATAGCACCCACTGCAACTCAGTAAGGGCTTGTTGGACCAAGTATGTTGGAAGCAGGGAAAACAGTAAAATATGCAGAACTTCATGCATCCAGGTCCAGTTGTAAAACATTGATCTGGACTACAGGGTATTCCTATCCAAACCTTTAGTTTTTGGTTCTGGATTTTTGTAATCAATGAAAATTATTTGTTTATATAGCCGATTTGCTGCCTAGTGTCATACCAACCAGTAATGACGAAATCCAGGACCAGAAAATGAATTTAAGGTTCAGATTTGAAGAGCTCTAATCTAGACTCTACGCCGTACTCTTAGCGCTGTGTTGGACAAAGGACTTTACAAGAACCTGTGTTTCTTTTCTACTCAGTGATCGACTTCAAACTGTACCAGCGAGCCAGACATGTGTACAGTGAGGCTGCCCGCGTGCTGCAGTTCAAGGCTGTGTGTGATTCATCTCCTGATGGTGCTGTCCTGCAGCTGGGCAATCTAATGAGCCAGAGCCATGCTAGCTGCAGAGACTTGTATGAGTGTAGCTGCCCTGAGCTGGACCAGCTGGTGGACATTTGTCTGTGAGTGAGATAAAAACTTCTTCCCTAATAGGAGATTAATGGAACATCACTGTAGAGCTGTAGGGGGTCAAAGAGTGGTGTAACTTATGATGCACTAAGAATTGATTTGAAAAGAAGTGACACACCATAGGGGACGACGGCCATGCAGAATTCACCTCTGTGAGGCAAAGGCATTTTATATATGGACACCGTCATAACAACGTTTACACAATGTAACCAGAGGGTGGCATTATCTTATAGAATAGAAAAGAATTTTGCACATGACATAAACAAGGTCATTTTTTTTTCTCAATTTAGTGCATATTGGGAACAAGTAAAACATAAAAAAAATATAAACTGTGTCATAACTTTTGCACAGACCATGTCCCAATATGTTAAATTTAGCAAATAAACAGTAATTGTGCATTTAAATATGCAGAGATGTATTCTCTGTAGAGTATGTTAACTTATTATTATAAAATTTAGAATGATCAACATTTTTATGCTGAAATGATCCAGTGTGGCTGCATTTTTTTTATTCCAATACAGAGGAGAAGTTCAACTCGTTCCATTTTTTAATAAGTTCTCTTCAAACAATTGATGAGTTACAGATCTGTGCATAAGTCTTAGGTACCTACGCTCATTGGTTAAAAGTCTTCATCTTAGCATTGAGTGTATTTTTCACTGGTAAGAACACCAGATATCATTAAAACAGATGTAAATAAGCATAAATACAATACAAAGTAGGATTGACTTCTTATTTTGAAAGAAGTAGATAATATCTTGAGCTCCAGTTTAAAAAACAAAGTTTAGTTCCAGATTTCTCCTCTACGCTCCAGACATTGTATTCATTTATTTAGTTCCTTCAGCAGCAATCTTGATTTTGCTTAATGAAGCAGTGAGTAGTCAAAGCAGGTATCAAACTGCAAATAATACTGTCGGTTTCCACAAGGAAAAACTTACATAAGGTTAAATAAACATACTGGCGTATGTAAAACCACCACTTACTGTATTAATACTATTTGAATGTTTAGAAATAGTGTTTCCTCAAAACATTGTTTTTAAGTGTTTCATAAAAAACAAATTAAAGTAGTTTTTTAAATATAATGTCTTATAGTACCTAAGACTTTTGCACAATACTGATTGAGAATTATATTATGTGTGAAGTATTAACCCTTTAATAAAATATATATGATTGTTTCATGCTCACACATTTTGCTTGAAATCTGCTGAAACGTTCACCCCTGTATTTCAGTCTGAGTGAAATCTCTTGCTCTTCTCTCCACAGACAGGCAGGTGCTGTGGGCTCCAGGTTAACAGGCGCTGGATGGGGAGGTTGCACGGTTTCCATGGTACCCACTGAAAGGATGGATTCTTTTCTCCGGACAGTGAAGGAGAAGTACTACATGCCTGATGCTCGGCGAGCAGCTCTTGTAAAGCAGAGTCTTTTTATAACAAGGCCGGGGGGAGGAGCAGCCATTTTTACAGAAGAATAAGGGGTCTGAGCGATATCTGACAATCACCCTGATAGAGCCGTTTTCTGACAGATGCCATTCCAAGTTTTTTTACTAAAGGGAAAGCTATACATATTCTTTTAGGCCTTCATGTAGCCAAAAAAAAAGATCAAGTTTTTTGTTAAAAATCACCCAATTTTTCTGATCAATTGCTTTGATTAAAAAATAAATAATAATAATACTCTTTCGCTTTTCTTCCTTTCTTTTTTGTTTAACCAGCCTGCTTTATGCAGCAAGTCATGAGCTGAGTTGCAGAACATTACTGTGCTAAGCTGTTGGTTGGTTGCCATGGTATTGCAGCAAAGCAGTTTCTCTCAAAATATCACTCTCCTCTGCGATAGCGTCAGTGTATCAACTATGAATGCAAACAAAACCCTCGGCTCACACTCCAGAAATGAACGCCGAGGCTGTTAAACCATAACAAGTGCAAACAGATCCTAGAAATGAACGAACAGATCATGTAAACTCATAATGGCCGTTTTATGCATCGTATTATAAAAAGTACAGTGAATTGTATAAAATCCATGCATATAAATAAAAACAATACAACAATTTGCATGGTCTTCCTGGACAAAATAGCACAGCAGTAAAGTTTCTCATACATTCTCGAGATGAGGCATAAACTGTACATTCATAAAAACTAAGTATGTTGCACAACTCCCTTCAGGATCAACATTTTTATAATAGAAAACGTAAAACTTCATATCCCAGTGTAACATAATACGAACAAAGGGTTAAACTGTTTGACTGGAAATTTGTTTTGCAGTGTTGGTAACATGGAGAAACATTGACAAACAAGGCCTTGTTGGCACAGAGATAAAATACTGTACTAAACGCAAACATATACTTCCTTTACTGAAAGGAAAATCAAAAGGCACAAAATTTCCCTTTTACGAAAGGACAGTGAACGAAATGCCCAACTTTGTAGACCCTTCCGCAGACAGCCATAGCTGTTATGACCTGTTTATGTACAGTAAATGCTTGACCTATCGGTAGAGGGCGGATGAAAGGCACAGCTGTGTAACCTCTGGACTGTTACCTTTTTATCTTCATCTGAACATCTGTATCACCGTTTTCTCCATTCAGTGGTCTGCATGCTAACTGGCTGAGCACAATATGATATATGCTCACTAGACGGGAATGATTACAAGCTGCTTCTGTAAATGTAGACGTGTTTAGAAATGGTAGTAGGGTGAAGCCGTGATGATGCCATCAGCTGACGCTATTCTGCCACGAAGCTACTTTACAAGCAATCTAGATGGGTCTATTCTAAAATTTACATAGCACATTCTTACTATAAATCGTTGAAATTGCTATTATATGAGGCATACAGGGTTTCTAAGATGATGTTGTAATTGTATGGTCTTTGAGATGGCTATATGTGCAAACCTTCAGTGTATTCTGAAATGATGTAATACATATAGAAAATAATCCAAATCAAGTGTCAGTAAATTGCCGATTAAGGATTACAAGAGATTAAGAAGAGGTATTATTGTGTTGACTCCTTCACATAAAAACAATGCCCTCCAATGGTTTCCTCCTGTTCCAGCTGTGAGATGATAAGCATCAGGTGAAACATGTAGTAGCCTTAATTATAATGCTGAAATTATAATGCTAAAATGAACTACAAGTAGTAGAACTCCTGAGAGGATTGCAATTTACTCGATTTCACCAGTAGCTCAAACAGTTGCATTGACATTGTGCGCACAATTAAGCTATATGTAGCCTCCGGGCTGGCGCTGTTGTATTATGGAAGCATATGAAGAGTTTTTAGGAATTCTCAAAAAAGGTGGCTGTCTGGAGCAACGTGTCTCCATTTGCATGTCTGTCTCAGTCCGCTGGGGTGATGAAATCAAATTAAAACTAAATTGACTAGAAACAGAATGCGCTCTCCAAGTCAATGAGCCACAATTAAATGGGAAGTGCACCAGGAGAATAGAGTGTATTTGCATGAAAGAGGAAATTAGAACAGGAAGGTAAGGAGTCTTATCTGTGCTTCATTATGCTGGCTCTTTGGAGTCTCTCCTGTGCAACGCTGGTCTCCGTAGTGCCACTCCATGTGCATGTCTTCTGCTGTCTGGATACTTTGAACTGCTCTCCATATAGCCATACAGCTGTGAGGTATGTGGCGAGCAGGTACGAAGTACATCTGTGTCTTGTTTGGGAATTCTGTGGTCCTCTAATACCAAACTTTGTGCCAAATGGTGGCATTACAGACACATAGAGTATCTGGCTCTGATCCCAGCTTATTGTTGAAGACGGCCAAGGAGAAACCCCTCCATCCGCTGGGATCTTGCTGCTTGCCCTATGTTATGCCGCACTGTACGCGAGTCAATCAGTGTGTGTACAGCGTCTCTAAGTTGTGCTCGCTCCTCTCATCTGCTGTGGTGTGCTCTGTAACCCCAGAATCCGTGGTCTCCTCAGCTGCCACTGTATTGTTCGTGTCCCCTCTCTTTTTCAGCATGTTCTCTATCCAGCTGGCACTGCTGTGGATTCTCCCTGGAGACGAGCCAGGCAAGGCTGAGGTGGAGGAGGTCTGGACCTTCATGTTTTTGCCGGAGGTGATGAGCTCTCCGTATCCCTGCTGGTGGGCGAAGGCGTAGGCAGAGCGGCGGGAGCTGGTCCTGCGTACCCGCCTGAGGTTCTGCTCCTGAGGACCCTGCCTCCGGGTGGCTTGCTGGAGCAAACGCACCTACAGGGGAGAGAGGAGCAGCTATTAATGGTGTAAATCTCTGGCCACACAATGATTCAATTCAACTACCATTCTTTAGGAACTGATTCAGCGCATCTCAAATTTGACCTCACTCAGTCATGATGTGAGTATTTCAGTACTGATATTTTTTAATGACTCAATGTTTACACAATAGTGGAACATACAGAACTGTGCAAAAGTCAGTGACTGCTGTCCATTGATTTCATTTCCGGTCAAATGACGGTAAATACAAGTCATAATTTTTCTGCATTAGCAAAATGTAGTGTGTCCACTTCCTGGCTTTATTACAGCTTTCATTCCACACCTTGTTGGATTTTTGACTTTTTCATGATCCCCAAACATATTTAGTGATGTGACAGGCCAGACCATTCCATTTCTTGGCAGCATCTTCTCTAAAGATACACATACTTTTAGACCCATTGCGTTGATTTGTCTTCTCACAATGGAAGGATGGACAGAAACATCTGGAGATTTTCAGTGGAACCTGATTTTCTCCTCTCTCTTCAAGATTCAAAAATACTGTTTCCTTGCTGGGGATTGTTTTGGTGGTCTACTAGGTTGTTACAAAGTCCAGTTTCTTTGTATCTTTTGGAAATTATTTGAACACCACTTTTGGAAACCCCTGTTCTTCCACTTCATTCAATGTTCTCATTATATAAGTGGATTATTTTACATTTAATCTCACCCAAAATATTTTCTAAAAAAATGAATGACTCGTATCCACTGGTGGGTTTGAATGAAAATTAAATAAATGAATGGTTGCCTCTGACATCTGCACAGTACTGTAGACAATAAAAACACTACACCAAGCCTTTATTGTAATTCTTATTTTATATATTTATATATCTATATTGTAATTCTCCTTTATTGTAATTCTGTAATTTTTAAGAAATTCTTCTTAATCATTCAGAATATTTCAAACATATACACACTGAGGATTATTTAACTGAAAAATTAATTTTAGTGTTAAAAAAAATCAGTAGATAAAAAAAGCTTTAAATAAATGCATCAGTGCATTTTTAGACAACTATTAGCTTTTATGTGCATCTAGTTTGCAGAACACTAATGTAAGTGAAAACAGGCTGACAGATGTTCAGCATGCAGTGGGAAAAGATCACAGGGTATCGGGATAGCCACCTCATCAAATATTCCACACACTGGTTTATATTTATGTATATATATACTTGCTTTGTCAGTCTGTGTAGGATGGAGGTCTGTCTTGAGGAAGCGCATGGCCACCACCGGCATTATACACACTACTGTGGTGAGCAGAATGACGAGCCACACACTCTTCTGATTCAGAGTGTTTCGTGCTGTGCCTGGAACGAAAACACAAACTACACATGACAGATGCCTTGGGAGGTCTCCAGTAACCAGTGAGCTAGTGGTATAAAAATGGAAATAATAAACCTAGATTAGTCTATCAGCCTTGACTGGTGCTGCACTTACCAACAAATGGGAACTGGCTTGGAAATATTCTGAAGATGCCGTCACTGTTCATCGCAAACAGTATAGCAAAGTACACAGCCAGGCTACCCCATATAAAAAAGTGGTTCACTGCAGTCCAGTAGTTTGTGTCAAGTCCAATCTGAAATAACAGCATGGTTTCAGCAAGTTGGCAGAAAAAAAACAACCAATGACTAAACAACCTGTCCTGTCTTCAGACGTATTAGCTTATACAACAGGCGCTGTTCATTAACCATAAAGTATAAAATAAACATAGATCACTTCTATAAATTAAAATAAACAAATAAATAAATAAATACATAAACAGTTACCTGGACACTAACCACAATGACCAGTGAAGTTGCTATAGTAACAGCGAAAGACTGCTGATCAGAGATGTGGGACCCGTCATCTCTCACGGCACAGAGAAAAGCCCCATATGGGATGAAGAAGAGGACAAACGAGGTGCAGACTCCCTGCAGTGTGCAGGTGAAGAACTTGCGCTTGTTAAACAAGAGATTCAGCTGCCCGGGTCTGTACAGGATAGGGTAGCGCAGACTGTACTGCTCATTCACGTCCTGTCAGAAACAATGAGACGGTTATGAGAGGCGTGTTTATTTATTCCTCCTGACGAAGCTTTGTTTTCTCACCTGGTCAAACACACCCATGGCAAGAACAGGCAGCGAGGTGTAGACTATGTTGAACAGAGTGATGAACCACTGGTCATACACAGTCTGTGGTAGGAAGCAGAGTATAAATTATTAGGGCCAATAAACACAATAAGAAATCACTTAACTATATTCTATATCAATTTTCATTTCATATAATGTCTATGGGGTTAATCATCACACACAAAAAATGAACAAACAACACAGTTACTGGGTTTTTATAGATAATCATATGTTTTGTGATTCATTGCAATTAGTGAAGATAACTGTTCACGGAATCGGGAGCTCACCTGAGCTGAGAAACCACACAGAAAGCCGTACCAGAAGTGCACCAGCGTAAAGGCAAAGTTCTTGTAGAAGAAGTAACAGAGGAAGTTGCACATGCGGTGATATGACCATCGGCCATGGACCAGCAGGAGGCGCTGGAGGTAACGGAACTGGGCAAAAGAGTAGTCTGAGGCCAGCACAGCCTGCATGCCCTCCTGCCCGCTGATACCGACCCCAATATGTGCCGCTGGATAAAGCAAAATCATAACCATCATAACATCATAACCAAATTAGATTGCATAGGTAACCACTGCTCAAAATCTGACTCCTCATCTCACTTCTCATTGCAGTGCTGTCCAACACAGACACTGAAAAATATCCAATTGTAATTTTTCTGGTCATTGTTGCAATTGCAGTCTTAATACCTAACTAGTAAAAAGTTAATTGGCTAACCTCCTCGTCAAAGGGGACTGAATCTGAAGAGGTACCCAAATAGAAAAAGTTCAGATAGAACACATATTATTACCAAAATATTTATTAAACTCACAGATTAAACAAAGACGTAGAGGAAGGCCATGTGTGGAAACACATCTGTTGCCAACTATATAAGAGCTATCCAAACATTTTTTTCTTATGTCACTGAATATATTTATCCACTATAAATTAAGCTCCAAGCTATGTTTGGCAAGAGGATCAGCAGGGCTGGGATTGATCACTGAACAGTGTGTTGGACTGCCAGTTAATAAGTTTTGTGTTATGAAGTTACAATTTCCCCTTAAAACTTAATAATGTTGAATGATACATTGGAAATTGCAGCACTTTCTTTACTATAAATTGTCATTTCTGTATAAGAATGATAAATAGAAGCTGTGTTTGAATAGTTTGTTATGATCTTCAATTTCTCATTAAGTTGATATATCAGCTGTTTCCAAAAAACATGAATACGTACAAAAAAACCCAACCAAAACTAACAAGTATTCAGAAACACAGTTACATACTTAGAACATAAATTCCTGACGTAAAAGTTTTTTTACATAATCAGTAAAATCTTACTCTTGATCATACTGACGTCATTGGCTCCATCTCCGATGGCCAGGGTCACAGCTCTCTTGTGTCTCTTGACCAGCTCCACCACCTGAGCTTTCTGCAGAGGAGTGACTCTACAGCAGATCACAGTCTTACACAGACAGGCCAAGTCCAGCAGGATCTGCTCAAGGTCTGCCTCCAGTGCATGGGCCTGCAGGTGGATGAGAACAGATGGGCTCCTAAATGGCATGCTATCAGTAATGGCTATCTCACCACAAGGCCAGTACATAGCTTAAAAAGCCACAAAGAGATTGAAAGTTTGCCATTTTAATTAATTATAGGTTTCCCTCATGTAATGGTTTGCTATCATAAAGATCATAAAACAGCTTAATCTAAGACTGTGTTTATAAACAAAAAGGTAGAGGATTTTAAGGCTGGTCCAAAACTACATTCATTATCTACTATCAATCCTCAACTAGCCAACTGTACCCGTATGATTTTTTTCCTGAAGGAATCAACAAGAGTTATTCTGAAAATTGCTCAGGTCATTCAGATTTTGTAGAGAAAGGGTACAGATTATCTTCTAACCTAATGTAAACCTTTTAATATAGACAATGTTTATTAGGAATATCTTTTGAATACAATTCTTTGGTTTGTCTGTGTAAAGAGTATTTAGAAACCTCTGAGGCCTTGAGTTTGAATGAGAGTGACTGTCTGGGATTCCATTAGAATCTTTTCTAACTGAACTTCACCATTACCACTGTGTTCAGTTACGCTGGCGAACCATTAAATCAGCAACTGTAAGCACAGTTTGTCTTATTTACATATAAATTGCATATAAGTGCTTTACAGAAATGTGGATTGGGGAGAAACCACACAGAGGACACACTCACCTCCCCACCTCACTAATCTCTCTCTCAGCAGTTACAGTTTCAGTCTGCTGATCACTTATTGCTCCCTCTTTGCTGTTTTTAATTTAATGAAGCTATTGCTTGTGAGCTCCTCTCGAGGGATGCACAATGACACTGGAATAATAACACTGTCAGCGAATACTTGCTTTAAAACCAATACTGTCAATGGACAGATGTTGAGATTTGAATGATATGTTTATAGTTGAAAACGTTGGGAATTGTGTGTTTGCAATTGTGTGTTAAATACAGGCTTAGGATGATTAACATGTGTTAGACTGCCAGTTCATAAATTGTGTGTTATTATGTCAGAATTCCCACTTAAAACGTAAGATAATGGTGAACAGTGAATGATACCTTTGAAATTGCAGCACCTTCATTCTTTTTTTATTTACAAAGTACAACCAAGTTATCAACATTCAAATGAAATTTCTTTGTATTACTGTCAGTTAAAAAAAAAGTTAAATAGAATTAACAAATCATATTCTTGTTCAGATGGTAATAAATCTTCCAACTTTTTTGCAAATGTGGTTTGTATTTATTCCACTCTGGAATAGCAGAAGTGTTAAAAAGCGCTGGTGTGTAAAACAACTGCATATAATTAATATTACTGCATTTGTAGCCCTACAGACATGAATGTTATATTTCTCTATAATGTGTATACATGTAGATGTATTTTCTCTTCAGCGTTTATGCATCGGTTTTATCAACAGCAGATATGTACATGAAAAGAATTCATCTCAGTACATCACTAGTCTTTAATATTGCAGTACATAAATTATGGATGAGTGTTTAACTTTCTATATTCTATATTTCTAAATCTGTGGTAAACCACCCAACAGGAGACAAACCAAACAGCACAGGGCTACTTACCAAACTGTGTCCATTGATGATCAGTGCATGTTCTGCAATGATGGTTTCCTCAAACACAGAGTCGCTGGCATACATATCTGTCTTTCCCACATCCTGGCTACTGCTAAATCTCTCTCTGCTGGGACCCATTATCCTCTCTTTGGCATTTCTGTGCATAGAACAACAGCAAGAGTCAGAACAGAGAAACAAAACTAAACACATTTAAGTAAAAAAGAACAAAGGCAAATTATTGATTGACTGTGGAGATGAGTATACTTTGAGCTACATATACAGCTTTTCTATGCTTTTTAGCTGAGTAGTAGACACAGTGTCATCACAATTATTAACTACTTAACTAATTATTTTATATTTCAAAAGCTTGGCTTTACAGGCAACAAAACATTGTGCTAGTACACGTTGTCACTGTCCAAAGAAAAACAGATATCTATCAGTGGGCCACTTCTATCAGTCCCCTCTTCCTGTATTACACAATACAAAGGACAGCTGTTGTGTTCAAATTCTGCAGAAAAATAAAAATGGAGATAGATTTTTTTGGGGCTAGTGATGATATGATATTCACATAAAAGACATCAGTTGGAGAGGTGGCACATACAGTAATGAGAAACAATTCAATTAAGAGATCCAATATCATGCTGTGATGCTTTGGTAGTCAGATATGAGTGTTTCTCTGTGGCCAAGAAACAAAGTTAAACCTGATACTTGATACAGCATTGAGGAATTACGTTTAAAGGCAGTAATATGAACACCATTCAATCATCAGACCATGGGCATTGCAGGGCTGGTTATTAACACTTGGTGAGAAACTTATTGAAGTTACTTGAGCTCCTGCTGAACCTCCAGCATGGTGTGACCTGAGATTATGAACACCTCATTCATGTCATCTCTTAGCATGTTACAGGAGTAGCCAATGTTCATTGCTGTCTCTGCAAACACAGAGGAAAAAAGGGAAACAGTTACGCTACCCTAAGTAGTATAAAAGTAGATTTGAATCTATGGTATAGACCCCACTTTATCTACATAAATTAATACTGAGTGTCACTGAAAAATTGGCGAAACAAACATTGAGTAAAACATTCTGATAGGAGTTAGTACTGCATCTCTCTCTCTCTCTCTCTCTCTCTCTCTCTCTCTCTCTCTCTCTCTCTCTCTGTCTCTCTCTCTCTCTGTCTCTCTCGCCCTACACTCTGTCTGTGAAATATACATTCAAACAGAAATTCAAGGAAAGATCATTTTGCTGCTTCAAACACAATCTGAGAGCTTCTGTAACTGGTATTCTTAACTAACTACAGATGCAGCTCTGGTCTGCCTCAGAGTGCAACTATAGTAAACTGGTTCACCTAGTTTGTCCTTCATAGCCTAGTTATTGTAGCTATGCCCGGGAAACATTACAGAATGCTACAGCAAACACTAAACCAGTCCCCCAAGAGATTGGTGCAAAAAGTAAATCATTACTCGACCCAAAGACAAAAGTGGAGCTGTATAAGATCTTAGTCAATGTGTGAAAGATCACATTACCAAACTAGAAAAGGACAATCATTAAACCTAACATTTTGCTGCTAGAGCTGCTATGGTGAGTGAGCAGCTAGCCAACGCTGGAGTAGCCAGCTAATACAGGACCACCTGAACATGAAAGATTATTTCGTTATTTCAAATATAAGGGGCATATCAGAGGTTATCAAATATCGGATGTCCACCAACGACATTTAAACATTTATATAACCGACAAACATATGCAAATATTGTATTCCAAATGGGGATCAATTTTACTGGCTGTAATTGTTGTTTTTATTATATACAATTTATATTACATATTTTTGTATTGTGCCTGAATCCTTTTTTTTATTGTGCCTGAATCCAAAACTAACTGTACGGATACATTTGACATGTTTTTGTTATTTTAATCACGACAAGATTTACATTTTGTGTTCAAGTTACAAACTTCAGACTCTATTCCTGTTATAAGATCATATAATACGTACATGGTCTCTGTTATTCAAATTAAATTCTAACTTTTTCAAACCAAAAGCAAACACCAAAGCCTAATGTCTTTCATTTTTATGTGTCAGAAGATGTGGTGGTGGTTGGGGCTAACCTCCCGTTACTGCTGCTCACCTAGTTTGTCTCCAGTGAGGACCCAGATTTTAATATTGGCCAGGGACAAACAGCTAATAGTTTCAGGCACTCCTTCCTGCAGTTTATCCTCTATGGCTGTGGCACCAAGAAGCTTCAGAGAAAAACAAGAAACAAGAGATACATCTAATACGCTTACACTGCCTACTCATACTCATACATCCACATAATGTATAGAAGGTCTACAACACATTTAACTGCAATGTTCAACATTCACACACACACACACTATGCAGACCCACATATTACACACCTACACACACAGAGACATAAGCTGCCCACACATCTGCTCTCACCATCAGGCCCTGCTCTATCTCCTCATACAGAGCCCCCAGTCTCTCCTCTCTGTTCTCCAGCGCTGCACTGGCAAACAGCAGCTTCTTCATCCACTCATCAAACATGTCTTCATCCAGATCTTTATAAGCCAGGGCCAACGTCCTGAGGCCCTCACCAGCAAACTCCTATAGAAAGCACACACAGAGTAAAAGAACTGAACAAAGACTAATCTGACAGATTGATTACTCCCTATTAAATCTGATTAGCTGCTGGCTGACTTTCTGAAGACAGATACTTTAATAATGAATATAACCTGGAGAAGGAATGTACAAAGGAAAGGGGGAAAAACTATGTACTAATATGGGAATTAAGGCCATTAGCTACAGTTATCCTATAGATGTGTACATGTGTTCTAATAGCAATACATAGACATTTATAAAATACAGAACTCAGGATTACATCTACCTGGAGAAACATAACCTTTATTAAAAATGGGTTAAAAATGCAGAAGCCTAGCACTACCTTAATATTCTGCTCTTCTGGGGAAAAAACAATCAGCAGTCTGTCAAGACTGATATGATTCTGATGTTATCATGCATCTCTAGAAATGATAATATCTAGATATTAAATTCTTAACTCTATGTACATTTTGGTGAATTGGAGACCTCTCTGCTGGAAACGGTGGACATGAGGACGTGAGAATGTGAGTGAGTTATCTATATATCTTTACCATGTTGATTATGAGATCATATAAGACCTAAGATCATTTGAGCCTGTGTGTGACATTAATACACAGAGACATATCGCATGGTCTGGAAAACTCCAGACCTTCAAATATTTATTTCAGGATTTATAGGGTGACTTGCAGCGGCACGCGCTTAACATATTTTAGTGTGTTCCTTTTCTCTATACTTAATAATAGCACTTCTTTCAGTGCTAACAAATATATTACACAGTGCTGCTATAATACACAGAACTCCAGCACAGTTCACATCCGTCTTCTGTTTGCTAATACACTTTCCAGTCGAGTGAATGGAGTCTGATTGCTCTGTGAGAAACCACATTATGGAATAAATAAGAGGCACTGATTGACACAGCGAGTGATTACAGAACTCCACTGTGCTTAGCCAGGTCTGAAATTTATTTTTAGCACCAGTGGCTTCATAAGATGTGCAGTGTAAGTGTGCGGAAAGGCTAGAATGGACATTTACAGACTAACTCTAAGAACAATCAATAAGACTTTAGGCAGTCAGATACACAGTGTGCGGCATTATGAGGCACTCACATTTAGGTGTTCTGAGGTAGTGTACATAAGCTCTTCATTGGATAGGTCTAGCCTGTCGAAGATTATTGTGTCTGCTCCTTTAGAGTAAAGTTTCAGCTGCCCCTTTGGATTTCTCACTGCAAAAGAAAAAACAGTGTAATATTGTGTTTAACCCAGACTTAGTAAATAGCAGTCTAACTACAACACTGTCCCACTGTAATGTATTTTTGGAAAATTTCTACTAGTCTGTTGGTCTTGAAATGTTCATACAGTGTGGAAGGCAGATGTTTTAAGTAGTGCACAAGGTTTCAATATGAAAGTAAAAAAAAGTCAAGCACTGCACATATAACAGAAATATAAAACTATGTCTAATTGACAAAAATATGCCACTGTATTTTCGAATGCCTTAAATGGCACTTACCGATAACGCTCATTCTCTTGCGGACATTGTTAAAATCCAGTATGGCCAGGAGCTGGTAGGTGACAGGCTGGCCCATCTCATACAGAGTAATGGTCTCTGGAGTTCTGGCTCGAAATACGAATCCAAAGTTGCGAGCTGCGGTGACTAAGGCTCCTTCATCTGGAGACTGAGCCTGATACACCAGCTCTCCTGGGACAGATTGGAGGGGGACAGGTTTCAGAAGAAGTTCGGGAGATCGAACCGGCTGACTCTGTCCTGTCCAGCCCTGAGGCATCACGCAAACCTCTGAGCTGCACAGGAAGTGATGAAGACGGACTGAAAGGAAAAACAACTCCGTTGCCTGTAATTTTACCTTCACTCCTCTCCTCAGGCATGACCGTGTGGCACAGAGCGAGCAGTCGGAAAAATTCCTGCACCAAAGGCTCCTCCAACTTAATAGCCTCCACGAGGCTGCTGTCATGGAAACGGAACTTCCGGTCCATGAGCGGGTTGAAGGAGAAATCCACACATGGTGTTTTCTGGGTAGGGAGAGAAAGAGAGAGGTGTGAGTCAGCAACCCTTCATCAGCTCCCTGGTTCTAAAAATGTGTGAGGCAATTTTAGCAGACATTATGGCCCATCTGAATACTACCTCTGTAATATCCACTTTGTGCCCAAACTCGTCGTAAACATCGCCTACACATGTCAACGGAAAACACAGTTAGGACTATAAAGCATCACCAGCGTTGTTTTGAAAGAGGTGTTACATTATGAAAGCACATCCATACCATAAGTCTTTCCGTTGATGGAGCATTTACTGAACACCATAATGTTCTGGGTGAGCGTGCCAGTTTTGTCTGAGAAGATGAACTCCACTTGACCCAGCTCCTCGTTCAGAGTGGTGGTTCGAGCCTCCGCTGGAGTATCCTTGCGACTGTAGTACATTTTCCGATCCCAGTTTATGAAGAAACTGTGGCCAAGACGAAGAACCTCAACACTACACAGAACGACAGATCAGGTTAAAATTATGAACTGAATTCACTTCAGTTTAATACATCTCATACCATCTTACAAAAGTCGGGACTTCATTATGTAATTACATATTTACTCTCACAGCCAATTATACAATTAATTACACATACATTTGATTTATACTCTGTATCCAGATTCAAGTCTGCGAGTAGTGTCGATTCTAAGGGATCACAATGTCTACCACAAAAATATAGGTATTTTTGTACTATCCACTAGTGAACCTGGCAGTGCCTTCTGAGTTTAATAAAGATATGAACAAAATAATTTAATAAATAATTTAAAAGTATGCCAAAAGTAGACCAAAACCTTATCATAACACTGTAATAAAACAATGTCTTCGGAAACAGGAACTGTATTTGTAACTATTTAATTTGATGATTTTCTGTGACATAGCTTTTAGAGACATTCAGCACTTCAGATGTTGGCTTCCTATCACCACCACTGTAAACAATACGTTTTACTAGGAGAGAACATTTCACGTCATTCATTTTAGCTACAGGGAATTTGCAAAAATTGGAATTCCTGTTAATTAAAGAGCCAAAAATTGTTTCTTTTTGTTAAACAATACTGAATGCACCACAGTAACACTGTTATATTCAAATTTTAAAAAGACATCGCCTCTTGTGATCTAAAGTTCTAAATGGGTTCTCGTATAGAGGTTATACCTGCTAAATGACGACAGCTTAAACATACAGCGATGACAGCTACCTTAATAATATACATAAATCAATTAATTAATAATTTGTTATTACAGTTAATACCAATTTATCACATTATATTTGACGAGGGACTTTATACTACTATGTTAGTTTCGAGCTAATGGTGGCATATATTCACATTTTACTAAATTTAAACTAAACTCTAGCTTATACATGAATGACTGCTTGTAACAGAAATTCCGATAACATACTCTTTCGCTTCTATGTGGTAGTTTTACAGTGAGTCTCTCAGTACACAGCAACCATTAAAGTCTTTTTATGAATATTACTGGAGAAATCTGCTGAGCTGGCCACCTTAGTCTCTAATGAGGGCAGCATCCAGAAGACTTTTGAGAAATCAGCATTCACAAATACTTCAGTATTTCAGAATTTGAGAAATAGTCTTGCAGTAGATAATGGAAAGGATGCCATTACCAAAAAATTCATCATGAGATTTATCAGACTAGCGAATGGGCTATTGGGGGAAAAGGAAGGTGTGTGAAATAATATTGTCATTAAAATATATCGTATTTTTTGTGATACTTATTGTGTTTTGGTCATTAACAGCTACTAACTATGAAATCTAAGGGTTAACTGTGATGATATAAAGAAATCTACCTATAATGACGATCACATAATGAGTTAAAAAACTACAGAACTCTTTGCTGTGTAGCACACACTAGTCTCACCTCACATAAAGAGAGATAGGAACAACAGTGTTGAGGATGATGATGTAAGACCAGAAAGTGAGAAATCCAGATAAGACAGCACTGCTCAGGAGTTCTTCCCATCGCAAGTACGTCCAGAAGTATCTGCCCACTCTCTGTTCCCATATAGTGTTCCCAATGGCCAGGATGATCCCCATGCAGATGAGAAATCCGAAAATCTGGAAAAGAAAGTATCTACATTTACACTTTCTTTACTGTTCCTACTCAGCCCGCACCCTCCCTCAGAACCCAGCAATAGCTCCTACTGTAAATACATGTTTATTGTTTCTTTTCAGCAGCAGCTTTTAGAATTCTCTCACAGACATAACATGACCTCATGTCTGACAGTATGAGTAATTCATATGCCACATGCAGACAAAACCCAGCATGAAAAGCGAAAGAGGAGACATACTCACCCACAGTACCAATGTGTTCATCAGCCTGTCAATGCTGGTCCTTTTGAATTTCGTCCTCCCACAGTTCTGCATCAGCTTAGTTTGGAGCCCTTGTTATAACAAAGGCCGGGTTGAGACATACGCACAACAACAGCATGCAATTCATTTTAAAATGTGCACAACGCATGTACTGCTGAGCCGACTTGGGGATATATAAAGGCACAGACAGTAGTAGCCGTTCATAGTCATTAAATATTAAACATAAATAGGGTCGAAGCGACCACGGCCTTGAAACATTTTTGCTCAGCCAAGCAATCAACTTCAATAAGCTATTCTGCTTACGGGTACTTAAAGGATGACAAAAAGGAAATGTACCAGCAAAGATGACCATGCCAAAGCACCACTCAGTGTTTCTGAGCATACAGCCTCTCAGCAGCATTTTCTCATTGTCCAGAGGATACTTATTGTCCCTCCAGTATAGAGTCCCGATGAATTTGTCCAGTTTATTATTGGGAGGCTCGCATATAACTTCTCCTAAACACATAACAACATGGTAAGAAACAAAAGGCTTAAAGTTAATACAGAATTTTTTTGACTGGATGGTTTCACATATCCCATCTTTTCATATGTGTAATTTCTTTCAAGTTACAGCTCCTGTACTATTTAAAAGCTTGGAATCATTCCTCATACAAATTAGCTGAACATAGTTAGTTATGGGCAACATGGAAAAAATGTTATATAACATTACATGATATGCACCACAATACATAACAACAGACAAAATACACCATGTAGTATCACATATAAAAACATAACAACAACAACAATAATAATAATAATAATAATACAAATAACCTATATCTACAAAGATGTTTATTAAATGTTTTACAAACTGGACTGTTCTAGCTCCAATAAAAAAAGGCCTAATTACGTTCCCTTTGTAATTCTTCTTCTTTTCGTGTCTTTGAAGCTTGTTGGTTATATTACAGTTTCCCATTTCCCTACACAATCCTTTGCATTTTTATTGAACACTGCGAGATCTTTTGGGCTGCATTGATTGGGTAGTAGAGGGCAAACTAGGCAGTGCTGCATTGTATGGTCTCCCTTTGTAATGAAACATATAGTTAGTTAGTTAGCTGTGTCAAATATGGTAATTTCATTTTTGACCATGACAACATTTACGGCTGGTTTAACTATAGGAACACAAGAACATGACAAAATACAAGTTCAAGCCTAATCTTAATATCTATGTTTCAGGGTGTTTCCTGCCTACAAGCGCTGGGATAGGATTCACTGGAAATGAATAGAGTGAATGAATGTTACATTTTACCACTAACTTTATTTTCAATGTTACACAGGTTTCTCAATTATTACAGCATTATCTACAGCTCTATCCATCATTCTGGACACTTTTTTCACAGCTTTCTACAAATTAATTAAAAATCATATTTTTTAGCCTTTGTCTACTTAAGTAAGCATTGAGTATTAGCACAAGATTTGAAGAATCAGAGTGATTTTTTTTCATAGATTATAGAACTAGGTTACATTATAATAGACTATACTATAGACTATAAACTGTAGCCACAAGTTGAAGATTCCTAATGATAATTCTTGACCTGACCTGCCTAACAAGTCTAACAAATCAATAAAGATTAATATCCGACGCATTACAACTGGTGGGGTATCTAACCTTTGCACAATCACTAATTGGTTGTATTATATATTTTTTCATTTCTTGCTACTTTCAGTGGTCATGATACTGAACTGGCCCTTAAAAGATACATAAACATGTCTTTAATGCTCAGGCAAGTCTGCTATTGAAAATATCTGCTTCATATTTAGGACCCTGAGGCCTACGCTTCTACTTCAAACTCAAGAGGACACTCGAAAACTGATTACTGCGACTCCTTCAGACCAACCCAAGGTTACAACTGCCAACATCGGAGACAAGCACAACAATTAGTCCAATCAATGTGGTGAATGTACAGCGTGTTTATGTGACCTCATGTTGAGTACTCATTTGTGATGACAGAGCACTACTCGTGCTGTTGAAATAGCTTTACCATTGAACTCTGCAAGCTTGGCAACGTCTGCTCCAAGGTCTGAGGTTACAGTCAAAGCCTGGCGCACCTTCAAGTTTGTCTCTCTGCAAAATCCAGAGAGAAGTTCTTTTAGCCAGTAAACTGCTGAGACTACTAACTATAAAGCAGATGGTGTTCTTTCTGCTCATTATCCCATTATAAACTATAAATATTATGTCAGTCTTTTGTCTTGCATTACACAGTGATTTCTTTAACCCCTTATCATGGACCACCAACAGGACAACACTTCTACCGAGCTACCCACCCTTCTAACTTAACTTAAACTCAATCATTTCCCGCTGGCCTCTACTGCATGCTGACCATTAATAAGGATGGATGTGGACGTCTGTCCTACAAACATGCCCTTACCCATCTAACTCTGCAGTCTCGATATAGCACAGCCCATACGGCTCACTGCTGGAGAGCAGGAGCACGTCAGCCTGCCCGGACCACAGAGATAAGAGGAGAGAGTACAAATCAATCAAATACGCCACTAAAAATAAATTATGTGGTACTACTGTAATACTGAGCCTAGGTTTGATTTCATTTATATTTAAAACAGCAGGGAATTTGCTGTAGAATGTGTATTAAAAAGTTTGTATGATAGCAAACTTACTCTAGTGACATTTTAAAAAGCAGCTGAATTCACTGATTACATTTTCTATGACTATATTCATATGCTTGACCCATTTCCAAGATTCCCAGCCTGAAACTGAATCTCAGCTGTTCTGGTACAAGTGCAAAGAACCGAGATTGCTATTTACACATTTATTACCCTGCTGAGAATCTACTAGATAACCGGGGTTCATGGTTAGTACTTGAAATATCACATAAACCAGGGTTGTTTAACTTATTCTATTATTATTATTAAAGAAAAGGGAGGCCAATAACACAACAACAGCTACTGTGAGTGGGCTTATTTAATCAAAATCTATCTGAAAGATGAAATTCTGAGTGAATAAATCTCAGAAAATACACAGATTAGACAGTCAGACTAAAGTAAGATAATACTACAGATAACATTTGGGCAAGAGGTCTTTTAGCAAACCTCCAAGCATGCATATACGGGCTTCAATATTTCTCTTCCAACAGAATGTTTGATTCACACAGTGGCTCCTGTACAGTCTTGTTTAATCTGACTAATTTATTACGCTGCCAGCAATGTCAGCAGCTATGACAAGAAAATCTGATTTAAGCAGCTAACTGATCTTAGCATTGTTGAAAAGTTATTCTAAATTCATCTGGCCATGCATTTAACACCCTGACATTAGGCCACACTTGCTAGATTAGCTTTTGTCCCTCAGACTCTGAGAGTAAGACTTCGCTTGGATGTTGGTAGAAGCCCTGGTATAGAATATTCAAAGAACCATTGATTAAAAGGTTCTTTAGTTCTTTAGGAAACCTGAAATCATTCTTAAAATTACAGTTGTCCAATTTACATTAAAACAGGAGAAACTCAACAGACAATGGAGGGCTATTCATCCCCCTTCATACGACATTAATCTAATCAGAAAGCAATTATGACGCTTCAGAAGAAAGGTTAAGCCTGGAAATGAAAACCAAATATGAACTGCTTATTTTTAAGCATTTCCTACCGTCATTGAAAAACAGAAACTTACAGCAACAAACTGGTTGTTCTCAAGTTTTATGATGTCACCAACTCTAACATTCATCCACTTCTCATTTTGTATCCTGCAGAACAAAAAGAGGCAGACAGATGTCTTATATCCAACTCCAGCATGTTTTTGTTTGTATCTAATGCAGACTTGGCTTGCATGCAGAAACATAAAGAACACAGCCAAACACTAGAAAGGGCGGTTACTTACTTTCCCTTGATGAGTACCTGAGACTGGCGAGAGTTGACTTGCTGATCACTTTTATGGCGGAACTGAAATAGAAGAGAGAGCAACATTAGAGAACTGAGCTGAACTGAAGTGAGAACAGACTGCTCGTCCATATTAATGTTGTAGAGAGTAAAGCTGTGCTCTAAATTTATTCACAAATGTACTGTAATCACAGTCTGCTGGTTCATGCACTGTATTTTTGCAGCATTTTTATGAATTTGAGTAACAGTTTATTAACTGATACTGATTTCTTTGTCTTTTCACCAAAATCCCTCTTTAGTTTACCACTACAGTGGAAGTTTACAAGATAAAGTTTTACAGCAAACACTCTAAGCAGAATAATGTCTATTGCTGTGACTAGCCTGGTGGCTTTATATCTAAACATCAGAGATCCAGTAATGCAGCCGTTCTCAGTCTTAGAACTGGGGACTCCATGGTCTGCACATACTTGCATTTTCCTTCTTCTAGAATAATTAACAAGTCCCACATGTGCTGGGCCAGATTTGCTAGATGAGTGTTTGGGGTTGCCAGGTCACCACCATTGGGACCCCTGCAGTAATTTGAAGGGAACGCAAAAATATTAAGCACCTAAAAGAATATTTTGAGGACAAGCCAATTAAAGCAGTATTTGGGAAATACTGCTTATCCAATCTGGGTACTCTCTTCTTTTGTCCATGTATATTCAACATCAAGCCCCATGGATGTGACAACTTACTGATGTACAAGCAGCTAAACAATACCTACAATATGAAAATACTTAGCATGTTAGTGTGCAGAATAGATGCTTACATAGTCATCAGTAGCATCTTTTACAGCAGTGATAGTTAGTACCATCACCAAAGGCACAATGGTAGTGAACCAGGACAGAGAGGAGATCTCTGGGATTAACTGCAAACACAAAAGCAACATTGTATTTTAATTGTACATGAAAACGTAACAGCTACCATATGAAAAAAATACATAAGACTTTTTAACTCAGATCTTTATTCTAGTTCTGAGGGAACACAGTAATCTATGGGATTGATGTCCTGCATAGTTTGGTGATTTCTCTGCTCAAACTAGAGATGGGCCAATATCCCTTTTCCCTCTGATACTGAAACCTGATCCTTAAGTATCTGCCAATACCAACTACAAATATCAGTCCCAACTGTATCAAACCTAACTACTCAATAGGTGAGTAAGCATCCTGATATTTATATCATTTTAAATATATTATTTTGGTAGAAACAGTGAGCCTCATTCCCCAACCATTCTTAAGAAGAAATTTCTTCTTAAAAGCCAAAGTTGTTCTTAGATTCTGACATTCTGAAATGCTTTCTTAATTGGGATTTTTCTCAGGTAAAAAAAGAATTACCACACATTCAAGAGCACAAAGATGTGAAGAATTCTGTGCTTTACGAGCATGACATGAATCGGAAGTAGACTTAACTCTGTTAACTTAAAACTGAGTTCACTGAGCTTCTAATATTATGTTAATAGGAGAACAATTTGGGTTTTGCATTCTATGAACTTACTATTTAAGGTTCAGTTAACTCTACTAGCACTCATGCCATCATCACTTATCACATCATCAAGTCAGAAGCTGTTATACAGTATGGTGTTCTCTGCTGCCATATAACTCCTGAACAGCTAATCAATAAGCTTAACACAAGAAATCACAAAACTGTGCAGTGAACAGATCCCCCAGAACGTGGACTGAGAAGCACAACTCTAATTCTATTAAACATGACACAGTCTGTACCTCAGAACAGAGATTTACCTGTAGAATCAGAAGTACTAAGAAGTAGGCATTGGCAAATCGCTGAAACTGTTCAAACAGGTTAATGGGTAGAAAAGTATAGAAGGTATACTTTGCTGTCTTGATGTGATTGTCCTGAGAAAGAACATCATATTATTAGATTATACTCATAACACACACAACTGTAGTACACACATCTGAAAGTGACTTTCAGTTATGATGATTTAATCATTTAGGCCAATCTGTTCCATCATAACAAATGCATAAATAAATGAATACAGCTAAATCAATAGTATCTAAGTCGTTAAATCTAATTATATCACTGTTTTTTTAAGGAATTAACATTAAAGGAGACTTTAAGTGTTAGGAAACAATTACTTACAGCATAACTGAACCTTTCATTGTAGTCACGGTCGTTGGCTCTAACATGACGTTCCTCCTCTTAAACAGAACAGACAGTTGTTCAAAACATGGCCCATGAATACAATTTCAAGAAAATGTTTACAAAGGTCCAACAAATGTAATAATAAACAAAATACTGCATCAGTGCAAGCGTAAAAAGTCTCTCAAACTTTGGGGTACGTCATCATTTCATATCTAAGTCTGTGTAGATTGTTTGTATGCTGCTGGATGTATCTGCACTTGGTCAATATTTCACCTAATTGAGTTACACTGCAGTTTCCAAAGGTGAGGGCGGAGAAATTCAATACCAGGTTCAATACTATCAAAGCAGCTACAGTCAGTTTTTGTTACTATAAATTCTTTCTACACTGACCATAACAAAGGGACGAACTCTGCTCAGTCCAGAGTCAGCAATGATTACACAACTCTTGCTCCTCAAAAGCATCAACTCATAACCTGCATAGCAGAGCAGATCTCTCCAGTATCCTCTGCTGGTGAAGCCTGCCACCACATCTTAACCTTCTGATACTACTGAATGCCTCGAAGAGCAGAGGGGGAAAAGATGAAAGATCCTTGTTGTCATTCCTATCCATAGAAAGTCGTATTTGCTTCTTCACAAATGGCAGATAGCTAAAATCTGAATCCACATGAAAATAAATACACCAGCATTTTACCACTGATACATCTGTAGCACAGTTGATTACTATGGACTATCTTTTCAACATGTACTTTTACTTAGTACTTAAACAACTGCCCAGTGGCTTCTATTATAATAGCATTTTTCTGATCTTTGGTAGGTACAGTTAAATGTACCAGAATTATGGCCCGCAGTAATAAGGGATGTGACCACCAATTTTTGATTGTAATGCCAAGATTCAATGTAAATGTCATATTTTGTGTTAATGTTTTGATCCTACAGAGCCATAAATTCATGCTATTCACATTGGTTGAAGCAAATTAAATCAAATAAAAGGACCAGAAGGTGCCTGTCATGCCAATAAACTCTGTTAACTCCCAAAAAAAGTAAATAGATATTAATAATAATTTATATTCTATTAATTTACACTTTTAGACTCATTTTTAAAACAATATCTGGCCATCTTGTTGACCAAAGCAGTTGAACAATAAATCTCTCATAAAGCTTCCTAACATGTAGTGTGTTTTTTCTTTAACCACCAGACACAAACGTTACACGCAGCATGAATGTGTTTTGTACATGCTTCTATTGTCAACCCCATCAGTGTAGATTGCAAAACACTCCCGTACTATTTCTGTGTCACTGCTGTGGGGAGAGTGATACATCCCCCAAATAACATTTAGTCAGTGGTGGTCCTGTGGTGGATATGTGCTACATAAGCGGTGGATAGTAAATAGGTTATAGAATATAATGCTTTGGTATATTATTTAAGGAAGTGCTTAACCAGACGTATATAAGAATAATCATTTTCAGATACCTCTCTATCATCTCTTCCCAGCCCTCTCTTTATCCCCTTCTATCCTTTCTTCTCCACTCCCACTCCCATAATCCCTTGCAGCTCTACCTTGTCCAGGCGCTTTGGAGCGCGGGTTCCAGCCTCCTCTCCACGGCACTAACATCCACAGCCATCTCTGCGCCATTGCCTGTCTGCACTGTCATTCTTGTACACAACAAACAGGGTTCATACATCAATAAGCCAATTCAGGCTGAGCAGAGCAGGCCGGCTTCCACTGTAAATCACTTAATGGGAAGATATATATATATATATATATATATATATATATATATATATATATATATATATATATATATATATATATATATATATGACCTCGTGCTATTTGATTTAGTTACGAGAAATGACTCATCAAATCATCAAATATTAAATTTCACCAAGACTTGATTTTGATGCAATTTAAAATTATTTTGATTAACTTAATGTGTCAAAACTGTTTAGACAGCTGTGGAGTACAGACTGTCAATAGCTGGCAACATCAAGCTTTTCTTGGTTGACTTTTTTTTTATTTTGTCTAAAAAAATATCAATACTAATATTTATCAATAATCAATGCAGTTGAATCAGCACTTTCGAATCACAATGCTTCCACGCATCTTTACCCTCTCCTAGTGAGGTCACTAAAGCCTAATAATATAAAAAAATAATCCCCAATCAGACGTGTGGTGTCTATGGTTCTTTTGGGCAGATAATTCCACTGATTTTAAAATGAATTCAGTGATTGCTTCAGAATGTAACAGACATTGCCTGCACACGCCTGAATGTGCACCAGACGGAGACGTGTTATCCTGAATCGTGGCTGTGGAATTCCACAGCCCAAGGGGCTTAAGGTAATTACCATAAGACTAAAGCTAATCATTTAGTAGCTGCAGGGTGGTAGGATGTCTAGCCGTCTAAGCCGTTATCATAGTAGGACGTATAAATATTTAATGGATTCTCTCTTCCAAGCACACGCAGAAAGCAGACCCAATCACATTCACATTCTGGACCATGCCAAGAATTCCAGCTGAGCTCCTAAAAAGGAAGTAGACAAAAGTTTTCATGCAGACCGTGGCTACACGAAAAGCAGGTAAAACAACGCAGCACTTTGAAACACACACTGGGCAAAAGTAATGCTTCTGTATTGATCCAACCAGCGAGCTCAGATCAAATCATGCAGAGTATCACATAATAGCGATGTACCGTGAACAAGAACCCTGTCCACAAGCTCTGATAATATAAGCAGTGTTAAATTGCATCGCAGGCCTACTGTAATCACAAACCAGTGCCACTACATTTTTCATACCTCCACATTACCCCCTGGACAAGGTGAACATGAACAACACAAGGCCAACGTCTCTTTACCACAAGGTACGAGTAAAGGCAGAAGTTCTGTTTTCTTACTGCGTATGTGTATAACAGTGTAAAAATCTTATTGCATCAGGAGGCTTTTTGGCCCACCATAAATAAGAACACTGATTTCTTTCTGCACTGTGATGTACGTTGCAGTAAAACATTCCACTGAGGGGACTGGAAGGGAAAGATAACGTGATATTACTGGTTAGTACTAGTTTTCCTGCCCACTGGTGCATGGTGATGTAATCAGAAACCAAATTATGTTTTAGAAGCAAGCCAAAGTCATTGCATATTAACAGAAGAAAGCATGATAACCACTTGTACCTGTGAGAGTCACAAAATCTGGAGGGTCCCTGGAAATAAACTTATTATAACACTATGCTGTCACTGTTTAGACTTGTTTCCCCACAAACTGTGAGATTTAGTTTTGCTTGATTATCTGCCTGGTGGGAACACAGCAAATTGGCTCACCCAGTAGGTCCTAAATAGCCAAGTAACTGTAACTTATAACAAACTTTACAATACGTGAGCAGCTAATAGTGTGCAATACTAGAATGTTTGAAAATCTGAATATTTGCCAGACTCTTTCAGGAGTTTGGTGAAAAGAGTGAATTGTTATTCATTTATAAAACTGAAAGCAGGAGGAAAGACATACAAGATCTCAAATGCTGTGTGACTATAAAGAGCATTTCCAAAAGAAGAACTGTTAAATTAATGTGCTGTTATGGCAAGTGAGCAGCCAACCAATGCTGAATTAGCAAACCAACATCAGATAGAACATTACTTCTCATACTGGATAGAAGATGATTGGAAAATAAGTATTTTGCCTTTTAAATGAGATTCATTAAATTGTGCTTAATATGACTTGAAGCATAAACTGACTAAATAAATTACAATTAGAACAGTGCACTTCCTGAAGGAAAATGCAAGACAGTTGCACACCTTAAGCAGTACCAGGAACAAGCGATAAATAAACAACGACTAAAGGAGTGTGGGTCAGTGTATTTGAGGACCTGCACAGAGTGAGTACATGCAGTTTGGTGGCTGTAGGTTTAACAAAACCATAATGTTTGGGTGCTTTCGAAAATGAATGGGACTCTATTGGGGAAAAAATGACAAACAGACAAATGCAGTTCAAACCAACACTGCAGTTGTGGTCGGGGGTCTGCCCTGAGTCAGTGTATATGAAACGGTGTCTGTCAGTCTATCAGAAGTACAGTAGATTGGCATGCACTTTTCTAGGCCATTCATTCTCTATGGCAAACAAATCCGGAAAAAATCTGCTGTTTTCCAGAATCCCTGCACCCGATCAAAAAGCTGTATAAAAGCCTGAATCACACAATTAGACCGGACAGTATGGAGTTGGAAGGGTGCTGATATTTCAAAATGCAGGATGAATTACTCTGTGAAGATCTGGCAGAAAGCAAACAATGAATATTGATATAGCTGCACATTGCAAAGCAATATGATAAGCTAAATTCTAATTTCAGGCACCATTCATATCATATGAAACCACATGACCTCCAAAACAGGCTTCAAACTCTCCATCATTACTAGCAGAAATACTACACTAAAGAAATCAACACACTTTTTTTAGTTTACAAACATTTGGTAAAAGCTGTGTTGATAACATCTTTTATTCCCACCTTATTTTTTAATGTTGTCTCCATTTAAACTACAAAATACAAGCATGCACATCATCCAAACGTCAGACAGATGAGTGAATCATTTCTAAATTACAGCTAACAATTCACCCCATGCAAAGGTGCCGCACAATAGGAAGCTGACCTACCCATACAATACAGGTGCCAACTAGCGTTAATAATTGAAGAGAGTTTAGTCGAACGAGTCTCCTCTGTTTACACATTTGGTTAGTGTTAGTAACTGGACCCATGGCAAGATATGAACACCTGCGAACCCCTGACAACAAACTACAACATCAGGAACTGATGAAGCGATATAAATGTGACACCACTAATATTTTTTAGATATATAAATAAACTAAATACGTTCACATATGCTCCATATCCCTCCCTGAACAAAACCTTGTGTATATAGTTTTGTTGTTTTGATATCATTTGAAAATGCCTTTTGGTGTATATGCTGTGTGTACATTTCCACTGAGTTGAATTAACAATAAAAAGTTATCAATTATTTTCTGACAGGAGCAAAAGATATATACACCATTCATAAAACATGCTTATCATGAACTAACTTGTCTGAAATGGTGACTTTACAGGAGAAGGAAAAACATTTAATGTGAGTTAATGATATCTGGATGATATTTTAATTTAAATAAGTTTGTATGAGTCTATCAGTGCATTCACCATGAAATGTTCCCAAAACACAGCTGCCATCTTCAAAGGATGTAAAAAAAGAAAAACAAACAATACAAAGGGACACAAGGTTTTGATATGTCTGTGACGTTATATGATCCATAACAGTAAACACTGCACTTTTCCTCATGGGTGAGCGTCCAGTAGCAGCCTAACAAATCCCTCTCTACTTATACAGCGAAAGCAAGGCGATGACGACTCTGGTGATTTTTAAAAGTGTGTTTTTCTTAGCTTTTTAAAAATTACACCAAGAGACATCTCTTCTCACCACAACCAGGCAAAGACAGTGAAACAGTGAGGACAAGAGCATTACCTGCAGGTTTGACTCTCCTATCCATCTCTGTCCTATAAGAACAAATGCCCACCACACTGCCCTTCAAGCAGCCTGCAAGGTCATGTTTTTAAAAAGGTGAATACAGGAATACTTTCCTTTGCTGCTGTGTCAGACTGAGTAACTTAATGACCTGCGCTCACAAAGGCAATGTGCTGCAACATTGGTGGATTCCTGTTACTCGCTCCCTCCCACCATAAGGAAATGCGCAAGCATGCACACGCACACATACACGTGGACACGTATCCGCATATTCATGAAGACGCACACACTTTGTCTTACCCTTTAACAGAACCGTTCAAACGATGACCACACAAAAGCATGCCCGTAGTAACAAACTCTCCTCCTTATCTCCGCGGAACAGCACCGCACAGTAAAAATCCCACTCACTGGTCAATGCACGCGGACACAGGGAGACTCTCAACGTGTCCCTCCTTTGTAAAGGACTGATTGAGTATGTAGCTGTATATCCTGAGGATTTCCATTTGTTTGTGTATGAGAGGAACCAAGAGCAACAACCTCAGCAAGCGGATGGCATCGAGGTTTCTAGGCAACAAGACCTGAGAGGAGATGACCTCAACTGAAGCACATGGTGTTTGGTACACATCAGACTACAACTGTTTTGGCTGGAATATGGGACTTTCCTATATGAAAAAGCTTGAATGCTCATGCGGGTTTTATCATATCTAACACTGTAGACACCTAATGCTGAGGAGAATTATCTGCCCAAGAGAAAATGCACAGTCACTGCACCTCAGCCATGACCACACTGGGGGAGGAAAATATGACGATATTATATTGTTTTCATGATCGATTTTGTTATTGTGTTAAACAACATGCTATTCTCAGTAGAGGGTGGATGCTGTCAGTACATAAATGTTTATTACTGCATGCTTCATTACAGAGAGAGCACCACCAGTCCTTAGCACAGTATGTGAAATATTCTGATTATAGTACATATAGTTTTTGATAGTAGTTCTTAAATGTGTCTGGTTGTCAAAATATTGTGATGCATATCATCATAAAAATGATAACAATACATTATTTTTCAGATTATTTCCTCTTATTCATAGCTACACATAGTAATCTAGTGAACCTGCACCAGTTTACATGATGTGTAATGATGTGGAACAGGCACAGTCATAGGTATCAATGTTTGTTCTTACCGATGCAAATATTCCTCTTCCGAATCGCCATAACATCAGACCACCTCCAAAAGTTCCCAAGGACTCTTCTAAAAAAGTAACACACTAAGGTTACCCTTTCTGAAACAAGGGACAAATATATGATTGCATGTTGGGTTGAGCCAATATATAATTGCCCAAAACAATATTATACTCATACTTAAAATGGCAATTATCTTTTAGAAATTAAATTTCAGTCCTGATATACATCATCTCCACTCTTTCCAGCTTTCTAACCATTTACTGCCAGCTAGTTGTGACTGTATTTTAGTGTACACAGCACACAAACATTATGAATTTTCTAATTGGTCTAATTCCTCTCCAGGCACATCACAAGCTACATGTTAATAGGTTATTTTTTCTTCTAAAAGCAGTCCTGATCATTTAAATTACTGTTACAGCTCTTGTGACAGAGCTCCTTCAAATTGTGATGTCGATCACATTCATCTCTTGGCTGTAATTGTGAGACATCCTCTCAATTTATTGCCAGTCCTCTTTACTCTGAGACTTTATACAGCACTTTTCCAGCGTTAGATAAATCATGGTCCGAATTGACAAAAACACTTACTCTGTAACATGAATCTGAAGGGCAATCGCAGCATGTGAGATATTTAACAGCTGAAGCTGAGTATGACGAATAATTGTCCTTTAGAGGTGAACTCATCTCTAGCTGTTCTTAATATCTGCTACACACTGAGTGGCTCACAGTAATGAAACCCCAGTGGAACTGCAGTCAGTGGAAACCCAGTGGGTCTGGCAAAGCACAGGCTTCTCCACAGGGAATACAGCAGGCCATGGAGAACTGCTGAGGCCACCATTTAAGTACACAGCTAAAACCAATAAAGGCTTTAAAGCCTGCAGTTTTCTATCATATGCTGATTTTAAATTACTAAGTGAGTGCAAATACAAGGAAAAGCATCTAATCTGTGATACAATGTGATATACAGATACGGATGATGTTCTTGAGCAAAAAGCATATACTGTATGTACATACTGTATACTACTACCATATGCTACTATTAATAAACCTTTAAAAAATCAGTGCACGTGATTCACTATGTGATTCACATTACCCTCTTTAACTGGAAAAAGCAAACAGTACCAGGAGCTCCATCCTTAAGTATCAACGATTCTGTCTAGTTTACATAGACTTCAGTGAAGTTCACTGTATTTTCAAACTTTTGTAGACACCTGCTCTTCCAGCATTACCTCTGAACTAAGAATTATTAAAAAGAACTCGTCTGAGAAGGCTTTACACCAGACAATGAAACATTGCTGTGAGGATTTTATTGTATTAAGCCACAAGAGCCTAAATGAGGTCTTGTACAGATGTTGGATGATTAGTTCTGCATCACAAACAACACAGCAGCTCATCACCAAGGTATTGAAAGTGTCTCCAGAGAATGCAGTTCCACTGCTTCACTGCCCAAGGCTGGGGGGCTTTATACCCTTGGCATGTTGACCTTAGTCTCACGCGTGGCGTCTCTGGAGCATCCCGTTCTACTGGCAACGCTTTCCTATGGAGATTATACAGCCTATGCCCTGTGCCAGCAATAGGTGCACCTCAGAGTGGCTGAATTCACCCATTATAAGTATGTAATGTATCTGCAAGCTCATCTATTGGCAAAGCTTCTTTAACTTCTAGTGTCTAATATGGACTGTATGCTTATTTTCCACATTGAATCTGTCGCGTTTACCTCTGCATTGAAACCGGCATCCAACTGGAACCAGAAGTTCATAACAGAACCACAGCACAAAACAAGTTCAACAGTCCTGAATCTAAACAAAGCCTTCCAACTCCTTCTAAAGACAATGAGCTAGTAATTCTGGGTAAATCCGCGCTGCGCACTGGTAGCCTTACCATCCAGCTCCACCGAGCCAAAGCTGGGTGCCCATCCAGTATGACAGTAAGACACGTACGAGGCAGCAGCAGGGCAGTCTTCTACTGGAGACACCGCTTCGCCGTTACAGGTCTATTCGAGTGGTCCACAGGAAACACTGACTGCTAGATGATGATAACCTGCATTCTGGAGACAGCAGATGAAGCCCCCTCACTGAATCCCGCTCTGCTGCTGCCAGTAGCCTTCCAGCTTACCGTAAACGCTCGTCATTCCGATTGCAGAGCGAAGGAGTATTTCCCATTAAACACCCTGTAATGAAGAGAATCGATTTCACGATGAAGAATAAAGCTCTGCTCTTACCGAAAGCCCACCCTGCTCCATTCAAGCGCACCCTCTCTCTCTCTCTCTCTCTCTCTCTCTCTGTCTTTCTGTGTTCGCTCAGACTGGGCGGAGAGGAATACGAGCCAGATTCACCTCTCTCTCTCTCTCTCTCTCTCTCTCTCTCTCTCTCTCTCTCTCTCTCTCTCTCTCTCTCTCGGCGCACTGTTCCTCTGTTGGTGATGAAGGCGCACTGAGCCCTTTCTCCCCTATTATCAGTACACGAAGCTAAAAATGAATGAAAAGGAGAATGGACACATCATGTGCAAATCTGCCCCACCAAAAAGTGGACTGGACCCTCTTCTGAGTGGTCCTTTTACATATGGTCCTTCAGGATCATTACTGTGGTCTGCAGTCCTTCAAGCAAATGCATCTAAAGATGATCCAGTCAGAGGGAGTGATTCATTTTAGCAGCTCATTATTATTCAATTTGAATAATAATTTTCGCCAAAAATGGGAAATCTGAAAGAAAACATTTGTGTTGTTATATTCAATGAACTGTATTCATTATGGACTGATGTAGGCCTCCAACATGAATCCAATGAAGCCAGCATTTTCTTTTCAGTGTATAGTAGAGAGGGGACGGGGGTCTCCATGATTCATATACAGCACCTGAATCCTAAATCCGAATTTACCTGCTTGAACCCCCTGATTGTCTCAAACTCTAAATTCTGTGATCATATTGTTGTTATGGGATGTTCATTAGGGGAAAAAACAGATGCTCAAGTAGAAAAAAAAGTTTTGTTTAGCTGTTTCACTCACTAACAGCAGGCATCTGTCTCAGGGTGGCGCTGTAACAAACTGGTTTATCTGGTCCTTCACAGTCTAGCAAATGTAACAATGCTGGAGAAACTTCTAAAAAAAATTACAGTTACAAAAGCTAGTTTGTATACATGAAAACCTGCCCAAGAGTAGAAGTGAATTCCCCAAACTGAAGACTAATGATGGGATGTTTAAGATTTCAGTTAAAAGCGCATTACCAGACCAGAAAACAGCATTTCCACAAGAACTGTTACACCAAACACTTCAGTACCAGCTGTGCTAATGTAGAGTAGTTTACAGCCAGTTTTTGTGCACACACTGGTGGGTCAAAAACTAAAAAATGTGATATAGATATTAGACAGGTAAACAGGTTTAGGGAGAAAATGCTTTTGGTCATCTTTTCATATTTCCATAGCTAGGTCTTTCTGACAACATTCAGATTTCTGTTTTCAGACCCGTTTCTTCTAGTTCACTCTGAGGATTGTTTTTGTTTTATAACTGCTACTATTTTTCATTTTTTCAAGGCAAACAATTCAATCCTATAATTATTATAATTACTCCTGTAATTATTCTCTTGGTGATTGTAATATAGCATTGTTGGAAGCACATGGTGTTCACATAGAAGAAGACACAATAAATATAGCACATTTAGCACATGCTCTTTTACTGAACACAGCAGCAGAGAAATCCCACCACAAGTGCTGTTCAAATAGCTAAGAAAGCAGGCAGGTCACCTCTAACCATGCAATACAACTTAATGGTATAGACACAAACACTGCAGTAACCACCCAACAGCCCAGCATAGAATAGCATAAACAACACATGTACACATCTTTACACTAAAAATAAAAAATAATTTATATGATTTAAAGTCTATTTATACGATTTAAAGTCTGCTAGTCTGGTGCCTCCCACAAGCCAGTAGCAAGACCCATGTACTCACAGTGAGAGTTAGCCAGACTAAAGTACAGCCTCCACAGGAAAGGGTTAGTTATGATTGCAGGGTTGCTACTAAACCTTCTAAATGAAGCAACATTCCCCCTGTATATATTAACATTCATTCATAACATTCACTTTTTGGAAATCATCATAAATATTTGCACACAGTGCTACTTAAATATTTGTGAACACCTTAGAATTTTGTGTATTTAACCTAAAATGTATTTAGATCTTTATTTAAGTCAGTAGTTTCCAATCCTGGTCCTGTGTAACCCCCTGCCTAGAACATTTTTCTGTTTTATTGCCAATGCACGCCCACTTCAAAAAGTCAAAAATCAAAAAGTGTTTGTTTATTTGTAGGGCTCCAGGAACAGGGCTGGGAAACACTGATTTAAGTCACAACAATAGGTAAGAAAACACAAGAAAACAAAGAACAGAATATTTTATACAGTTTTCATACATTTATTGAACAAAATGATCCAACATTATATATTTTAGTTGACAAAAGTATTCGAACCTCAGATTGGAAGATTGGAATAGGTGATAACCAGGGTCAGCAGGTTCAGTAAATGAATGACCTGGTGAATGTGGTTAAATCTGCTTTATTAAAAAAAATCACCAGCTTGAGTTTTACTAGCAAAGTCTGGGCTTTATAAACACATTTTAGTGAATGTCATGTCTCAGGATTTCTTAGAAAATAATTTACCAGTGTTTATTAAGCTGGAGGAGGTTCCAAAACTTCATCGATCCATCATCACCTTTCCCAGGGATGGCCACACAACAGTAAGACATATAATATTCTGGGAGATCACAGAACTGCAGGGTAACACCAGGGGATCTGCAGGCCTCTCTTACACTAATGTCATTGTTCAAGTGTCCACCATCAAGCAAACAGGAAAAACATCGTTGCTGTCCAATGGAAAACAAGTATCTTCAAAATAGCAACTTTACACAAGAGAGCAAAATCAGTCTTAACTCAATGGAACAAGACTATTTTTTCAATGCTTACTATTGGTCCATTCATCATGTCATTTTTAACCAATGTCAATGACAGGTGTCAAGTTTAAATGATGTAGAAAAATTAAAAATAGACAAAAATGGAGATGGATGTTTTTCATTGGACAGCGACAATATAGCACTACTACCCAGGAAGCATGTTCCAAAGACAATCTGGATGAGCTGAAGGCGACTAAAATAATATTATGTGGACAGGTAAGGCAAAAATAATTCTTAAGTTAGAAACGATAAAATGAAATAGAATCAAAATTAATTGTGCATTCCTGCACAAGAACATTATCCTGACTGAGACACAAAGTGGTGGCAGTCTTATGGTTTGGAGTTGTTTTGCTGGTATTAGACCAATTCTGACACGTCATGACTCATTAACCAGAACGACCTGGAAGTCCCAGCATTCACCGCAGCAACATTACTCTGAAAAAGAATACCGGGCCACAGCTGGACTTGTGTAAGTTCTACTTTTTTAAAGTACTTAAATCTGCTTTTCAAATAAACAAATAATCAGAATTGAATATAATAATAAACAAACAAAATCCTATTGCACTAGTGTATGAAACCGTGTATGCTACATAGTACAGTGGGATAGTAGGCAGACCACCTCCAGCTATACAGCTTCCCTTCATGGTAACACTTAACCTGCCGAACTAAACCCACACAGAATAAAGCACATACACACACTTCAAACTAAAGAGAGACATCATTAACAACAATCATGCCTCTCTCCTTGCTGGGAACACGGCAACTCCCGAGAGCCTCTTTGCACAGCCATGCATGGCCACACCTTCCGCGCTCCCAGGGCAGCACAGGCAGACTCAACAATATCAGTCACTTGGTCAAGACTAAACAGTCACATCCAACTGTGGTGGTCTTAAATAAGTCAGGAATAAGTTAATAGGTGTATTTCTACCATTACAGTTGACAGCACTTCTCACTGTCAGAGTGAAATCATTTGCAGCATCTATTAGTACTTTTTTGTGAAGCAGGATCTGATCCACAGTGCACATCTGAGACATACACACTGAGGATTTGAACTTGGAGGCAGACTCTAAAGAAATGCCCATTTTATTTGATTAAAAAAATATATATACATTTCCCGCATATAGAAATTATGCCATTTGTTCCTGTTATTTCTTAGCACTCACACTTTCTACATCCTCAGTCTTGAACTAGCCTATAGTTATTTCATACTATTTATTCAAACTAGTTTCTGAAGCCATAAGATGGAGGATGGAGAAAACAGTAGGGCGTGTGTCCAAAACCGCATGTCGAACCAGTGTTCAGTAGCATGTGCACTAGTACAGTATGTGGTTGAGGACACAGCCGGGAACTGCCTCCATGTGAGATAAAACATACAACAACGACACCTCGTGGACGATTCAGACACTGCATAGACATTCGCTGTGTTTTGTAGCTGGATCGCTGCTTTGGCATGGTGGGCGGCTACACGCTAAAGACGCAGCGTCCCCCGCTCCCGTGTCCTTCACAACACTCACAGTGCGCCAAAAACAGCCCCTAGCGCAGCAGCAAGAACAACCAGACACACCCGCTGTTCTCTTTCTTCGTGCCGTAGCTGAGACTCGGCCGAAGGGCGTTGCGCACAAGTTAAAGGTATTTGAACTGTATGACTCTGCCCGCCAGCCGAGACGCCAGATTCGGTTTTCCGCTGCGTCTGCGCCGCGCATCCCGCTGAAACTAATGTGTTGGAAAGAGCAACGGGTCAGAGTGAAAGCAGCTTAGAGTTGTCACAGCACACAGGCCAGCCAGCACAGAGGTATCCGGTAGCTGTTACAGCCGACCAGTGAGCCGTTGTTGCTGTACAGTGGGCGTCACTCTTGAACCCCCCCCAGTGGACGAGTACGTGCGGTAAACTACAGTGAACCAGGAACATTCGGCGGAAACGTAGTGGGCTCTGCGTGCTGTCTGGAACAACTTGCTGCTCAGTTTCGAGGACTCTAGCCATTGTCTGGTAAGGCGATACGCTCATTTGACCTACAGGACTGAGCTATTTTCAGTTTAGGTACGTGTTTAAGCTCACACGTAGACGGGCTGCATAGCATATAGCAGAGTACAGTACACAGCCTCTCGAGTCCAATAAACTCTTTTGATGTTCATTTGGCTCCAGCTGGATTTAGATGAACACTATTAAACGCTGTAGGTGATTATAAAACACTGAAGCCTTTGATGTGCACACTAAACTAGTCCTTTGTATTTAAACAATTCATACATGTCATTAAAAATATGAATAGAATGTGTTATAACGAGTGAGTTCTAGCAAACAGTTTTCTGAAGTCACGTGCAGCTAGTTCTCATATTTGTAGTATTTTTTCAGTGTACAGTTATTTTTCTGCATGTGATGGTATTTATGGTTTATGATCTTTTTGTATATTATGATCTTTCAGTGTATTTTCTGCCACAAGATACATGTACAGGGCATATTATAATGAGTTGTGTTAAAGCCTGTTTTTGTATAGAGGCTTATTTTGCATATAGTCCTATTATCAGCAATTCTCAGTCCTCTGTCTAAATCTCCTGGTACGGCCGCCAATCCAAGTTAAGGAAGTTATTGGGCTAATTGGTTGTTAGGACACTCTTGCTCAATTGTGATGCACAGCTGAAAAACATTCTACTAAAAAGTGAGTATAAAAGGGAGAACAACTTTCTAGGTTAGTTTAGTATCTGATGTTTGCTGGCTGACCGACTCAAAATGGCCAGAAAGAAACAACTTTCTTTAGAGACCTGTCAGTCCATTGTTGTGTTAAGGAACGAAGGCTACTCCATTGAAAACAAGAACATTTCACTGTGATCTTAAACTTTTGAGCGGTAGTATATATATATACACACACACACACACACACACACACACACATATATATATATATATATATATATATATATATATATATATATATATATATTAGGGCTGTGTATTGGCAAGAACCTGGTGATACAATACGTATCGTAATACAGCAGTCATGATTCAATATATTGCAATATACTGCGATTTTGCAAGAAAAGTGATATACTCCTTTTTTTTAAATCTTAATATTAAAACACACCACTATATGAACAGGTTTGCCAATGCTTACAATAGCATTGCACACTTGTGCTGCTTGTTAATGTTGGAATAGAGCTGAAAATGGATTACAACACTGCCAACTAGTGGTCAGATGTTTAAACACAACACTCACTTTCTGCCAGGAATCTATATATGGATATTGGGTTTGAGGAGAAATTATAGGAGACAAAGTAAGAAGAGTGGTTGAGCAACATGAGATCTGTCTTTGAGTGCTTAATTTCATACATTCACAGCTTTGCGATGTTTGTCAAATGATGTGTCATAGTGCTGTAAAGGTTAAGTGGAGGGGTGAACTGTAAACATGGCGGTATTGTACGGCACGGCATGTCTCGTTTATGAATGTCCTTTCACTAAAGTCTCCTGCGTCCTGTCTGCATAGATAATCTTCATTCAAGTTAGCCAATTGGGAGAGTCGTCCTACTTAATGAAGTTTCCCCTTAGGTGTCATGGTGACTCAGCATTAACGTCGCATTCACAAACTGGAACATTTTGGCATACACAGTGCTACACACAGTCTGGCAGCCTTCCAAGCAGATGATGTTTACGTCTCCAGAGGAATGAGAATCGCGTGTTATGGCATGCTGGTTGTAAACTGATTCAAAGGACATAAAGCTGCACGACTTCTCTCATGCTGGTTCCAGTTTAGAGGAGCCCTACACACTACTCTCTTCTTGGAGTCCGTACTTCTACCCAACAAAGTCGTTTAGTTGCCTTTCTCTTTCTTTTTCCTAGACCATCCTATAGGACCATGGCTGCAGCGTTGGCTTCACCTCTGGCTCCGATTAGGAGAGGCAGCCGAGTGTTTTTTTCTTTAAACTCGTGCTTCCACAGCAGCAGTGGACTGGCCGCCAAAGAACACTACAAGATTGTTGTGGTGGGGGGTGGAAGCGGCGGTATTACGATGGGCTCCCGGTTGAAAAGAAAAGTCGGTGCACAGAATGTGGCCATCGTGGAACTCAGTGAGGTATGTTGCTCTAAAGGGCTCTCCAGTACGAGACATGCAAATCAGTAGCTCAGAGTTATTTGAGGTTTTCATGTCACATATTGGCTGAAAACCCAGTTGAAAAATGATATGTGGTTTTTAACATGTTTAACAAGTAAAACATAATTTTGACTGTGTTAATGCAGTAATTAATTGCGAGTTTTACTCGCAGAATTAATTTATTCATTTAAATCAAGTACTAAGAATGTGTTACCTTTTGTGCATGTTGAGTTGGACTGCAAGTGAATCAATGTTTTCAGATACAGATGATTAACAAACATGTCAGGATTACTACAGAGGAGAAATATGGCCTATGTTATAAACATATCTGTTTAAGATCTTTTTCAATAATGCGTCAAGTAAGACTTCACTGAATGTTGAGATTTGACCTCAGAATGATGAAATAACTATATAAATATAAAAGCTATATAAATCTATATCTTTATCATAACATGAAACTTAATGTATGGGTGAAGTTAAGTAACCATTCATTTCGCTTTGTTTTAAGATGCATTATTACCAGCCCATTTGGACACTTGTTGGGGCAGGAGCTAAAAGTATTAACTCATCTGGACGTGCCACTGCCAGTGTGATGCCCTCTGGAGTTAAGTGGGTCAAGTCCAGGGTCACGAAGATTGACCCTAGAAACAACACTGTCTCCACAGACTCTGGGAAAGAAGTAAGACCTTATGATTAAACATCTAACTCTGTAAGTGACCCAAGTTATTTACATATGACTCACATATCTTATCTGTGATACTAGCAACGTGATTGTCAAATTGCTGTGGCTAAACAATAAAAAAATTGTTTCTGTAATTGCACAGGTGTGGCTGGTTAGCAGCGTCCTTTAACTTACTGGAATGATTTTGTAAAGGAAATGGGTCATAGATATGAAATGTATTGCATGCAGTTTGCAGATACACATGAAATTCACTGTATGGTCTGTTTTTTCCTAGCTTTCCTATGACTATCTGATTGTAGCTCTTGGCCTCCAGCTTCACTATGAGATGGTAACTTCTGTTATTTTGAGTATTTGTTTGAATGTACAAAAGGAGGATGTAGCGAAAGAATCATTTGTGTTGTAATCTGGGCATTTTTGGTCAAACCTTTTGTGTAATTACTTTTTCCTGTCTGCTGCTATGCATTAGTATGTCTGTAAAAAACTCTGGACATTAAACTGTAGGAGATAGGAAGATACACTTGCAAATGGCTACAGCAGTTGTTATAGTACATTAATACATTTTTATAAAAGTTCTTTTAGACGGCAAGACTCACTTCTGCGTTTTTTAGAACACATTTCACAACAACATTATGCCATTAATAGGGAATCATGGGAATCATTATATGTTATTTGTCGTATATGTATAAGCTGATGTCGATACCAATACATAAACATTTATAAAATATCAAAATTATTATTAGGGCTACCTGGAACTGCATTAAGAGCAGCGCTCCCAAATATCTACAGGAAAAATATCTGACTGTGATTTTATAAGGACTGCTAATTGGCATTATGCTAATTGGCATTATTATTGCATTATGGTTGTGATGTCACAGCATGTGGATGTTGCAAATCTCCCAATTAAAATTGTTGCAACCACTTGATTGATAATGCAGGCTACAATAAACATTGAAGCTATTGAATTAGGTGATATGTTAAATACATAAATTAATAAATAAAGTAAAATACAGGTATTATAGCACAGAAGCCCAGCATTACATAAAATCCTGAATTGCCAGAGTACGATAAATAAATTGTCAAATATCAGTTTGAAGAATTGGTTAAATTACAACATTTACCTGATGCTGATGATTTGTTTTTTAATTATTATTTAATTTTTGTCAATACCAAAATTAAATATTATTTCTCTTTAGTCAGCATGTACACCCACTGCTGATTTGAGAACATAATGAGAACAGATTGTTGAAGTAAACTGGTTGTGCTTTTATTGAATGCCAGATCAAAGGCCTACCAGAAGGGTTTGAACATCCTAAGATTGGCTCAAACTACTCACTGCAAACGGTGGAGAAGACATGGAGTGCACTACAGAACTTTAAGGAAGGAAATGCTGTTTTTTCTTTCCCCAACACTCCAGTGAAATGTGCTGGGGCTCCTCAGAAGATCATGTACCTTTCTGAAGCCTACTTAAGAAAGGTGCTTACACATATGTGCATGTTTTTTAATTATACACAAATACTTACGGCTATGTACAGTATGCAAAAGTTGGAATACCCTTGCCTCTACAAAGAACACACCGAAATGTGGCGTCTGTTCTGCAAACGTAAAACTAAATACGATCAAATATAATATGAGCCATAACGTTTGCACAGACCACATTTCGTGTTTTTTTTTAATTAATTAAATTCAGCAAATACACAGTAATTGTGCATTAGTAGATAATGTGTTAACTTACTTTCAGTTAGAAAATCAACAAAAATAGTTTGACCTGGGGTGTCCAAACTTTGGCATGCATCTGTGAATTAAGTGGATGTATTCATGAATGTGTACATGTAATGATCCCTCAGCACTTACTTAATAATATTCTGAAATGTTTGCCCTAAAAGACAGGAAAAAGGTCTAAAGCAAACATTATCTACAACACATCGTTGCCAGTGCTGTTTGGCGTTAAGAAATACGCCGATGCCTTGTGGGAAATTGTGAAAAAACGGGACGTGAATGTAAACCTCAGGCACAACCTCATTGAAGTCAGACCAGACAAACAGGAAGCTGTATTCGAGAACCTTGAGAATCCTGGAGAAACTAAGGTTTTTGAGGTAAACAGCTGCCTATAGCTTGATTCTGTAAAAGAGACTGACAGCACTCATAGACTCATTATCCTGTCTTGCCTGTTATTAGTATGAGATGCTCCATGTTACCCCTCCTATGGGACCCCCTTCAGTGCTGAAAGGCTCCTCGCTGGAGGATGAGGCCGGATGGCTTGATGTTGATAAGGACACACTTCAGCACAAGACGTATGATAATGTTTTTGGAATCGGAGACTGCACTAATTTACCAACATCCAAAACTGCAGCTGCTGTGGGTAAGCCTTGTATGAATGTGGCTTACTCTGTAAATTCCTGATTGTGGGTCTTGATTATTGTGTTAATTCATAGCTTTCTTTCACCCTCACAGAGAAATTACGTATGTTTCACACGTGAAGTGTGCAAAAACCGCATGTTTACTAATGATCATGTTTTATCACATCCAAAAACACATTTTTACATTTGTTCACACGCGTTTTCACTCATTAACATGATCTTACGTGTGCTTCTTTGTGCAATACCACAGATATAACACAGATTTCACGTGTGAAATTCATTTGACTTTTTGTTAGGGTGACCAAAGATTTTCAGATGAAGGTGTTACTGATGATACTACTACTAACGGTCTCAATTCACAGCACATAATAAGTATCTGTCCAGCTCATTAGCGGCTGCTGCTTCACAGCTTTTTCATATCCATGCCCTGGACAGGCTTAACTACTCCTGAATGATAAGTCATAAGAAGAATGACATCAAGTTACTGTTTTACAGCTGCACAGTCTGCTGTACTCGACAGGACCATCACTAAAGTGATGAAGAAAGAGAAGCCTGATAAAAAGGTGAGCTTGATTTGGGTAAAAAATATAAAGTGATTTATCAGATTTTGCTAAATTTGGCTTCTTTCTTTATTTGTGATTGGGTAAGTCTTACTGTTTAAGTGTATTTTGAAATTTTGGAATGTCTCCCACAGTATGATGGCTACACTTCCTGTCCTTTGGTGACAAGCTACAATACGGTCATGTTGGCAGAGTTTGATTATAGTGGACAGCCTTTGGAGACCTTCCCTCTGGATCAGAGCAAAGAGAGCAGAATCATGTATCACATGAAAGCCGACCTGATGCCCCATCTGTACTGGCATGGTCTTCTCAAGTGAGTACAAGTTTTTAAATTGTAGATCTGTCTATACCTCTGTACACCCTGTATTTGGAAGGTGTTTCTTGTAAGTTTGGAGGGGGTTGTTTTGAGGAGAATCACTGTTAGCGCTCTGATGGTGCATGAAAGAAGATCCTACAAATAAAAAAAGTGCTGCTGGAGTTTTTAAACACTGTGGCCACTTACTGGTCCACAGTGGAGATGTAAAGTCAGAGATGATAGCTCATCTGTTGCTGCACAGTTTGTGTTGATCATATATATAGATTGCACAGTATGGTGTAAAACATACAACTGTCTCAACATAAAACTTGTGAGCATAAATTTGTGTGTTTTTACTTTTAAGTATAAAAAATCACATAATAAATACAGTAAAAGCAATAAGAAGAATAAACTTTGGTTCCAGATTTCTTGTAGACCACCTGCGCCATCACCAGCACACTTGATTTTATAGAGGTTTTAATAAGCTGAACTAGGTGTTGGACGAAAAATAATTCAAAGCTACATCTCGGCATTTATCCTAATAAGTGGGAACCAGATTAAATGGGCCAGTGTATGTAAAAACAAGGTTTGTGCATGTGATAAACTGTATCCTTGGTCCATCCTTGACAAGCCAGTGTGGTTCCACATCTGCTGCTCCTTATCTAAAGTTCTGCTTTTACATTTTGCTAATTTGCTGGTTTACTACTAATTGTATTCAAAATATTTGTATTTATTCTAATATTATCTTTTTATTCAGCAAATTAAATTACAATGTATTTTTTTAAATTGTCTTAAACTTTATATACTAAACCACATTAAGCAGTCACTAGTAGCTCCACCTCCACGTGCAGGGCAAGATGTTTCTTGTGATAACAGACAGATGGGCAGTGTGAGGGATGAGGCAATTCCAAATGATTTGTTGCCAAAACATGATTTTTTTCAGAATGACTGGCAGAAGTGAAGTCTAGTGTTATTTACAACAAAATGACACTAGACACGAACTTGTAGAAGGGCCAGAAGCATTCTGTCAGCTTTTTTAATATTGAATAAAACATCATATTGTACCTCTAATTCATGTTCTTTTTTTGTTGAAGGGGACTCTGGGGAGGCCCAGGACCATACCGAAAAATCATGCATCTTGGGATGAAATAGAGTCTGCTGGAAAGCAAAAGCTTTCAGAAGTAATCAACATTGCTAATATGTGCTAAAAACCACTTCCTACTCAACTTGGTAACATTGTATGTGGTTTTGTGTGAAGATTAGAGGTCCATTATTATGGTTATTTGTTAATGATCATGATTGTTTGTATATATTACTCAACAGTTTTTATCTAACATGCTGAGGAAGTGAGCAGGTGTAGCCAACAAGTCGCAGTGATATTCAGATTATTGCAGTTATACATCAGGTTTGAGTTGAAGTGGAGTTTTGCAGAACATGTTCACTTATAAGTGGTCAAACAGGGTAAATTTATAGGACCACCAAATACCTATTCTGGTTAATGGACCGAGGACCAAGGAAGTGTCACCAAGCCCCACACTTCCTTAAAAAAGCAGATATTAGGGCTTCCATAGGAAGCAATTTGTTTTTAAGTCATCATCATTGTGAATGATTTAATAAAATGATTAAAATTAGAATGATTAAATAAAAGCACTTGTCAAGCAGTTTATGTGTTCAGATGCATCTTACAACATGGCTTCCAGTTGCTGGACTCTTATGAGCAAGCTGGATGATGTTTTGGGCAGTAGCAAAGGTGAGGTTTGTTAAGGGGTCACTTCTTGACTACTCTTATTTTTTGAGCCTTGACATCACTACTCACTATTTGCAGTGAGTGGGAATTTTCCTGTCAGCATGTCATTACAGTTGGTGCAGTTTGTTTCCATGGCGTCTTCGCTATGAACCCTCATTTCCTGACCCGAATGGTGATAGCTGTGTGATGCTGATTCAGGTAATGAAGGACATAATAATTAGTGGGTTGTTCAGCATGGAGATGTAGTCAATCAAGAAGGAATATACTGCACTCTACAGGCTGGAGTTGAAAAACCTTTTGGTGTTTATGTCCAAGTCTAATTTGCTTACCTTTCCTCAAGTGCCAAGCCATGGTCCAGCAACAGCAGACTCCTAATTTTAGCCAAGTTAAGTCCTAAAAGGTGACTAGTGAATGATGCAAAAATCCCTTTTAGGTGTCTCCTCTGTTGGGGGCCATTTGAGGTTATATCCACTGTATTTTTTTGCAGAAGTGTTTTAGAAAACATTGCCAACATTTTACCTTATTAACTTTCCTTTTTATAAGTATATGCTCATTCTGAAATTGATACAACACATTGCAAAACAGTTGGCAGAGGCAATATAAGACTAAGAACACTGTTATGCAATCACGCTTGGATATAAAAGAAACAGGAAATGGCCTGGTTGAGGCATGCCACTACATCTCTACAGTGCATAATAATTTACAATACAGGGAATCCAGATAAATCTCTGTAAAGGCTGAACACCACAAATGAATGCCTGTGACCTTTGATTCCTAAGACACTGCATTCACTGCATTAAAATCACCAGGTGTCTATGCTTGATATGGTTCTTTGAGAAACCATCTTCAACAATAACTGTCTGTCGCTGCAAGTTAAGTCTGTACTATCCAGAGTGGAAATCATATGTTAGTGACATCCAGAGACACGACTGACTTCTCTGGGATTGAGCTCTTCTGAAACTGACTGGGAAACAGTGGACTGTTTATGAATATAATGAAGGCTGTGCTCTTCAGACAAAGGTTGCACAGCTGAAGACTTATATAACAGAAGAAAGTCTGGCTTGTAAAGAAGTTTGTTTGTTTCACATACTGTCTCAAACTTTTTTTAAATCACTTTTGCCCTTAAACAAACCAGACAAGAGATAAGCAGTAGATTTACCTAGTAAGTCTTAATGAAATTACACAGATTTTTCTTAAATGCATAATTCAGAGAAGTAAATAAAATCATTGAGATCAGCTTCATGTGAAGCCAGTCACTGTAGAGAAACTTGGCTATGATTTGTTTACAGTGATGGTGACAGGAACCAGGGGTCACCATGACTACAACAAATATACCACCTTTATTTTTTATATATAACCAGTGAACGTGCACCATCTCACGTTTAATGTTTATAATGATGAAACAGTGCTGAATATTTTCTCTGTAAACTTAATGTCATAATAGCATTAAAAACATTTTAAGGAAAACGTTTGTAAATCTATTGTAATATATTTGTATTTGCAACCATTTGTTATAAAATTATCACCACTGTGTATGGCTTAGAATGCATAATAATGATTAAATTATGCAGAAAATCAATGTAATTCTGTTTTACCCTCTGCTATGTGCGTGTTAGTGATGTTTAAAAAACCCTACATTTTCTTTTCTGAAGGACATTTCATATTTTTGGAAAAAACAGGAAATAAAGCTGTACTTTTAGGCATCTGGTCATATTTAGCCAAAATTAGTAAGAAGTAGAACTTGAAAACAACGAAAATGGATTGAAAAAATAAGTAAAAAAAATAAGTGATATGGTTTATACAGACTCATGTTTGAAATAGTCAACAGGTCAGTTGTTTATAAGTATATAGGTTACTTAAAGACACGTGTCATGATAAACTTTCTTTCTGTGCTTATTTGTTAACGTAAACAGAGAATGTAAACAACAAAAAGTAATTTACTTCTCAGGTAATACAGGGAAGATAAAAAGCTGCTAAAACAGATCATTCTGAAAGTGTTGTTTGTGAAGTCCTTTACTTACACACACAGCCTACAGCGGTTTAGCCCCGCCCACTCAGCCTGGCGGTTTTAAATGAAGCACAATGGACAGCAGCCAGAGGAGCTCATTAACATGTACATACAGTCAGTCTTAAAGGCACAGTAACAAAACAAAACTGTTAAATAACACGGACAAATTGAAAACATTGAAAAAAATGGTCGGGCCACAATTTGTTTTGACTGTTTTTGTTTAATATATGCACAAAAGCGGGGGGAAAGGGCAGAACACAGGAAGATGTAGGACATGGAAAGTGTTTGGAAATAGTGAGCGATTTCAGGGCCCTGCTTTGTATATATTTTTCCCTCCTGGTGTTTATGAGATCTTTCTTCCTCCAGCAGTCTGTGAAACGCAGGTGAAGCTCCTCAGCTCGGCTCAAACTTTTGCTCATGCGCAACATGGTGCATTCGTTATCATCCGGGTTCTTTCAAGAGTGTCTCTGTGAGGAGGCGGGAAATGGCGTCCCGAGAAGCCGTAGGAAAGCTATCTGTCTCTTCGTGACTCATACTGGATAGACGGGTGAAGGACAGAGACTTTTACAGCGGTCTCCGTCGTTGTGGCTAGCTCCACGGCCACCCCAGGACTGCACCGGCGTTAACACTTGGCATGTAAGTTAAACGCTATGTTGTGTGCGGCGTTCGTGCTATCATGCAAGAAAAAAAATGTAACCGTACGCCACGGTTGCAGTGTGGTTTGAAATCTCGCGTCTTCACGCCTCGTTCGTCTATCGGCTTGATGTGCGTTCTGCAAAGGGGGAAACCAGCCAGCCGTGGACAATCCGAACACGTCCGTGAGTGCTGGCCGTTTCCCCCGCGGTGAGATTTGAAGCGCGGCTGCTGTGCGGAGAGTCCGCTAACGTCGCCAGACAGCTGGAATTTGAACAGCCAACTAATCGCTAGCCAGTTAGCTTTAGCGGCGTCGCTGGTTGCCGTTTGAAACGGAGCCTGTGGAGCTCAGTGACTGTCAAGCGACCATTTCGCCAGTGCTTTGTTACACTACTCGCATAAACAGGGCATGACATCTAGTTTGGCGGATACTTTAATGACTCTTGGCCACCGCATCATGTCTTTGTTTTGCTATTCTAATATAGCTAAAGGCTAACGCGAGCTAATTTACCCTGCGAGCTAGCAAACTAGCACACGAGTCATATTTATTTATTAACGTTGCCGGCTCGCAGCGTTGGCTGCATACTTTGCACCAACGCCTATGTCTCCTGTTATTTACATTGTTCCCTGATCCTTGTTGTTTGTTTGACGGTATTAAACTGGCTACTCATATTTTGCTACATACATAATTAGCTTCAGGTTCAGCGCGCCGAGTAGCTAGCTGCTGTCCAAGGAGACATGTTTCACCCCGCCCACTTTGTCCGCTGCTCAAGTTTTAGTGGGTTGTAGGTTGATTCTCTTCTTATTTTGTTGCGCTAGACACCAACAAGAACTAAAACGTTGATATTTAGGGTATCAGTCAGCCTGTCAGATTTAGTACTACTGGCTCAAGAAGATTTTTTTTTTCTTTCTCACAGTCATGCTCTCACAAGTCACTTTAAAAATGCAGTTCACCTGACTGTAAACAAGGTTCAAGACCTATAGAGAAAACGTCAAGAGACTCATAATCTACTCCTCTCTTCCAGTCTTACATGTGACTTTTGGGACGATGAGGCTGAGAGTGCGCAAAGCATCTCAGCAGCCGAGCCCTACCCCACCTGCCCGGACCACCAAGGCGAAGAGGAAGCACTCCGAAGTGGAGCATACGAGGCCCTCAGGAGGAGCAAGGATGCAGAAGAGTGACACTGGCATCTTCTCCACCATCAAGAGATTCATCAGGGGCAATGCTGTCAAGGTCTGGATTTTATCATCACAACTTTTGTCATTACTGCTCAGATGGGTTTAAGGATGAAATGATTGTGTTACATTTTGGATTTTTTCTTTAAAGTATCCTCTGAAAAATATGAATCATGTGCCTGCACGCTTGACTTTCTAGGTGGAGCAGTGTACCCCTGCTAAGAGGAGCCGTGTCGACTGTGACTCGGACAGTAACTTGATCACGTCCACCCCACCCGCTGGGAACCTGCCCAGCAGAACCAACCCTAGAACTCGCAGGAAAGGTCCTGCCAATGGAGGTGATTTAGAGTACCTCTTGACAATACACAACAAGTATTATGCCTAAAATAATCATTGTACCTGAAAATTTTGTCTGGTAATTATATAATTTCTCTTGAATCATGACTTGAAAATATATCTGCTAATCCAATAGCTTATTTTAAGTAATCGGTATTTAGCTTAAAATAATGGTTTACTGTGAGGGGACAAAAAACACTGATGTGCTTTGCAGACACCATAGCATGTGAGAGTAAACTGGTGAAGCCCAATGGAAAGCTGGAGGTCCAGACGGAAGCTCCTAGTAGCCCGCCTCGCACCACCCTTCTGGGAACAATCTTTTCTCCTGTTTTCAACTTCTTCTCTCCAGCCAACAAAAATGGTAAGCTTTAATTCTTGCCTCAGTGTCTCTAGTAAACGTTTTCAGTTTGGTGTTAGAAAGCTTTTTCTACCTGATGTTGACTCATAGGTAAATTTACATAACAACTAGGAGGCTTCTCTTTGCATGTGCTCTGCTTTCATATCAATAACATTATGGGTAAGGTCAGGCCATGTGAAATCACCAGAGAAGAGGGGATTTTAGCATATGTCAAATTATATAGCTCTTGCTTTAAAACATACAAAACAATATTGAACATGCATAAAGTGTGAACATGTAAAGCGTGTAAAACTCAAATGCTAATTAGTACTTTTAAAAGTATACAATTTTCATTTAATCCTTTAATAAGTTTAGCTGCAATGGCCTTAAGGTTTAGCAGAATATAAGAAAAGCAAGTGTTCACAGTAAAGTTCTTGAAGTTTTCTGTTCATTGTCCTCTGCTGGCAAGTTGCAGTACCAGTTTTTTCCAGCAGATGGCTGTTGGTTACTAATTGTAGCTCGTGAAAACAATCATAGTAATATCTATATAATTAACTTTTAACTCAGCAAGATGAAAAGACCAAATTAGAATGTTTGTAAACGTTGGCTACTTTTCAGTGTGTAAGTATGTCAGTATGGTAGCAGCTCAAATTGTGGTACAATTTATAATAAGTTCAGACAGACAAGGCATTGATAATAGTGCCACATTATCATGTTTATAGCGTTCATATGAGACAGTCAATTGTCTAATGCTGTTTACTTACATGTTTCCAATTTTCTAGCTTTCTAGTAATATTAAACCTAGTGAGAATCCTCTGTCTTCAGTGAAACCAGTGACAAGTAAATCCTTTTACTCTTCCAGATGTAGTTCCCAAGCAGTACCAGTAACTGATTTGAAATGTAAACTAGGACAGTATATCGTGTTGACTGCTATTTTAGAGTTACTACTTTTATTATGAGTTTGACCTTGAAAGATGTTTTATTTCAATTTTTAGCATTTCTGTTGGTCCATTTTTCATAGAAAAATTAAAATCAACAAAAATGGGTTTCCTTTTTTACTTTAGCAATGATTCTCTGATTCACACAAGACAGAGGAAAGTTGAAGCTTTCTTTGATTTTACATATGCTCTGTGAATGTAGATGTGTCCGTGAGCGTGTGCACAGACAAATTCAGTGTAATTTTATGCAAGTTATCAAGTCTTTGCTGTTGATTTAACACTGATTTGTTGTATTAACATGAAATGTGACTGAAAATATTCAGTTACAGGGAACCTTTTCATATTTTTCTCATGTTTGTTTTTTCCACGTTGTCAGCTTTTCATTCTATGTACCGTTAATAATTTTTACATGATCAATTCCTGCTTCTCTTTTTTTTCTCCTAGAATTAAACAAAAACCCTTTAAGACAGATTACATTGTTTTTAAACTAACTCTTTTCTGATTGTGTATACTGTACTGTACATCATTAAAAAAAAGTTGTTCGGTCAAAACAAAGCTTGGATGGGGCGCGTCCCAACTGCTGTAGGCTATATAAGTGTTTTGGTCACATCACAGAAACAATGAATTTAGAACAGTCTAAACATTAACATATGTAGTTTCCATATATACATTGTGGACTGCACAGTGAATAGTGTATTTTAGTGATGTTACATCAAGCTGTTTTTCTTACAAAAGTCAGGAAATAAACAATATGAGATTATTACCAGGAGAGAAATAAGAACTGTCAATCAAAAGTTGTTGTTAATTAAATGTGACATCCTTTAATACAAAATGGGTTAATTTGACTGTAACAGATTTACGTTTTGTTTGATTCCTGCTATGGTGAATCACATTGGTCCAGTGTTACAGTTTGAAGCAGTAGGGACTGACATGTACTGAGCTTGTAGCTTTGTGAAATGTGCTAAATAAATTAAGTATTGTGTATATATGAAGTAAATGGGTAGTATTGTTTATTGATTATGTAGTGGTTAACAGTTTCACATGTTTGTTTTGCATTTCATTTTTTGGTCCTCTCCACAGCAAGCACTGGCACCTTATTTTTTTCCTTTGCTCTTCAGCTACGTCAGGCTCAGACTCCCCTGGGCAGGCGGTCGAAGCTGAGGAGATAGTGAAGCAGCTGGACATGGAACAGCTAGAGGAGACCCCCACTAGCACTACCACTGATGGTGGCAGAGACATCACCTTTGACCCGGCACTAAATTCAAGACCTTTGCTGCCCACAGAAACAACTGTGGAGGAGGGGGAGATTGCCACTGAGTCTGATATGCCACCTTTGACAGGTGAGCATTTCAAAAGAGTTGACTTTTTTTATTTATAGGACAATTTTATAGTTAAACAAGTGTGGCAGGCTTTAGATCTGTGTTATTTATACTTTTTCGTGTTTCATATTAGCGGTTGGATCAAACAGCAATTACCCTGATGCCCCACCATCACCCCCAGCAGAGGGGACATATGAAGAAGACTGGGAGGTCTTCGATCCGTAAGTGGAAAATGACCAAAATCAACAACAAACCTTATAATGCTTCATATTGCCTAGTGCTGCATGTTTTAATCTCTACAATGTCCACAGTTATTTCTTCATTAAACATGTGCCACCATTGACTGAGGAACAACTTACTCGTAAGCCAGCACTTCCACTCAAAACCAGGAGTACTCCAGAGTTCTCTCTCGTCCTGGATCTGGTGAGCATAGTTATTGAATTTGTGGCTGTCTGTTTTTTGTCAGGTAGTGACTTAGAATAAACCAAAATGTTGAAAAAGGTACATGCAGGAAAATAAAATAATCCTCAACAACATCAAGAAGTAAAGTTGTTACTCACCAACATCAACCTGCAAAAAGTGGACAAAATGCTGTTATGCTTGTGATGGTAGTGAAGGTGACATTGCTCCTGTCTTCTCCTCTCTTTCCTTTGCGAAGCCTTAGTATTATCCAGTGTTTGAGCAACTGTGTAGAGTGAAATGTGCAGAGCAAACCAACATCTTAAAATTAAAATTGTCCAGGATCTTAAGATGTGGGAACTAAAGTTGGCTTCCTGTTCACCAGCATTTTTCATGAGGTTCCCATTCCACCTTAAATGGCCGCAGCTACGTTCTGGCACCGTACAAGCTGTAGTATTTAAGGTGGAACGGAACATTTGATTAAAAAGCTGGCGAATAGGAAGCCAACTTATATCTGCTGACAGATCATTAGAAAAAAAGCTGACATCCCCCTCACAGCCTGGTAGATGTGCAAGTGCTCCATTGTTGTTTCTGCTGGGCTGGAATTGAGCTGGTATATGTCATAATTGATGCCTAACATGCTTAAAATGTTCAAAGCACCCATTAAAATCCAGAATTTGTTGTGTTTGATGGGTTCCTTTGTTATAGAGACTTTCAAGTTTTACAAAAACTTGAAAGTGAATGAAAGTATTTATAATTGTTTCTCTACTTTTTGCCAGTGAAGATGGGTCTTTTTAAAAGAGAGCCAGATGTCAGTTATACTTGTGAACATCCTTTCTGAGCTTGGAGTGCTGTACCTTACAAAGACGGATGGCTTTTTACTTTTGGATTAACTTATTTTGCTGTAATTAAACCTTTATACGGCCCCTTGTTTAGTTTTCGATAATTAGTCATAATTGGCTTATAATATGATCATAATTACTGTCTGATAGGGGTGGAAGAAAATATCAAAATATTGAACATTGAGATATTGTGTTTTGTGATGCTGTATCGATTCTCAAACACACAGTACCGATACACTGATTCCTGGCAGAAAGTGAATCATTGTGTGTTACGTTTAAACCTCTGACCACTAGATGGCAGTGTTGTAATCTATTCTCAGCTTCACTCCAACATGGCAAGCCTGTTCATGTAGTGGTGTGTTTTAATAGTAGGATTTGAAAAATCTCAATATATCACTTTGCTTGCAGTAAGTATCGCAATATATCGTGATATATTGAATTGTGACTGCTGTATCACAATACATATTGTATCGCCAGGTTCTTGCAATACACAGCCCTGTTGTCTGAGGTTTTTTTTTTTATTCTAATACAGTTATTTTTGTTTTAGGATGAGACCTTGGTTCACTGCAGCCTAAATGAGCTGGAAGATGCAGCGCTCACCTTCCCTGTGCTTTTCCAAGATGTCATTTACCAGGTAGATGTATAGAGTTTTCGATACTTTACCAGCATGCTTTAGACCTACACATTTAGCCTAGGAGTAGTTAGAAGTAGTGATAAATGGTGGAAATGCAAATGCATCATTTTATATGTCAGTAGTACTGAACTGAAGTAGTGACTATGTGAAATGTTAAATGTGATGTCTACTCTCGTACTTGGCTGCCTTGCCCTGTCCTGCTGTCATAAATTCCCCGAAGATGCTTTAGAACAATAGCCACAGAAATCAGTATATTCACACAATGTCCAATCGGTGTGGAAAATTCCAGTGCAGGTGAATGTTACCTTGATGACTTGTTTTTGGTACCAGTTATTGCAGAGTTATATATTGCAGAGCAGTTGTTATAATGTTTGTTTGGTTGACAAAATCCTAATTTACATGTTAAAATGTATTATTATTATTATTATTATTATTATTATTATTATTATTATTATAATTTTTTATTTTATTTTATTTTTTTATTTTTTTTTTAGGTATATGTCCGGTTGCGACCGTTCTTCAGAGAATTCCTGGAACGCATGTCCCAAATTTATGAGGTAACATTTCTTGTCTATAAGTCCAAGGTTGTGAATGGATGTAGCTTAGACTGATCAAGGAAACCTACTTAATTTTTCAAATGTATCAGATTAAAGGCAGCACATCGCCTCATGGCCATGAAACAGATACACACTATAGTGACCCTTAGCTAGCTTGTGTGTTAGCAAAATTTATCTACAATTGTGGCTGTGATGCAAACAAGCGGCTAACACAAATATTAGTAAATAGGACAAAAGTTATGACCTGTTAATGGGATTAATTAAGGACTTTTTTCAGTGATCACTCATTTAGTATAATGATTACCACCTGTTAGCAGAAACAGAGCAACCTACTTGTCCCTTATGCCGTTTAACTCTTGATTAAACTCTAGTCAGCCAGCCTTTTGTTTTAGTTACCAGTCCCACCTTTAGTACAGCTGTTACATTCTGGCACCTCAGCTTCTTGTTTGGAATTTTTCCCGTTCCGTCTTCAATGGTGCAGCAGTTCTAAGCTGGCGCATAAGTCTATCTGTCCAGCTTCTTTTTCGAACTACCCTTTCCACCTTAAATGGTGCAGTAGTTACAATCGGGCACTTCGGTTGCCAGAATGGAACAGCTGCACCATTCAGAGTGGAGCAGGGAACTGCGAACAGGAAACAAACTTCTTTGTCAGCTCTACCCTTGAAATGCCTGACTGTCAATTCTTGGAGGTCTGCCCCCTGTTGAAACGTCTGTGCCTGATCTAAGAATGTAATTCTCAGACTTTGTTCTTTAGCTCTTCTACTCTTTGGCTGTTTTTCTGCAGTATCTCCTGCTCGACAGTGCAGGGAGTTTGGCACGTAGCTCCTCCCCTTCCCCCAGTCCACTGCATGAGCGTAGACATTCTGTTCATCATTGGCTGGAAGGCTGTTGTGTTGCCCAACCTGGGCACTTTTATATTTACTACAACAGGGCTTTTGCCAATTTTCTCACTCAAGAAGACAGACAGTGGAAATATCCACTGAATTGGACAAAAAGTATAATGGACTGAAATCATATACTACATATACTTTAAGTGTCTTTTGGAACTATCAAAACTGTTTATATAACTGAACTCTCTTTCTTTCACAGATCATTCTTTTTACTGCTTCCAAAAAGGTGTATGCTGACAAGTTGTTGAACATTCTGGATCCTAAGAAACAGTTGGTTAGGTCAGTGCTGTTTCTATACCAGTGCCAGTAATGCTCCTTAAATGCAATAACCCTTGATTTTATTTGATACTAACATAACTCTAGTGACATTAGTCTTTTATTTAGAGACCCTTGCCTAAGTAAGTCTTTAATGTCTCATTTAAGTTTTAAGTATGATAAGCACTCTTTCTGTTTTACATCGGTAGGCACAGATTGTTTCGTGAGCACTGTGTATGTGTCCAAGGAAACTACATCAAAGACCTGAACATACTCGGGAGGGATCTATCCAAGACCATAATAATTGACAACTCGCCACAAGCCTTTGCGTACCAGGTTAGTATGTTTTATTATATTACTTATGCATTCACTTATTTGACAATATTTGCCACTTAAATGTATCCCATTCCATCGCAGTTGTCTAACGGGATCCCGATTGAGAGTTGGTTTGTGGACAAGAATGACAACGAGCTCCTGAAGCTGGTCCCGTTCTTGGAGAATCTTGTGGAATTGGTAAGTGATGAGGATGTCTGTGTGCATAATTAGGTAAAAGGCATATATATATATTTTTTTTTCTTTTTGATTTATGGTTTTCTGTCTTTGATCCTCTTTTTCAGAATGAGGATGTTCGGCCTCACATAAGAGAGAAGTTTCGCTTGCATGACCTTTTACCCCCGGATTGAGGCGTCTGAGGCCTGCAGACCAACCTGACTGTTTTAATAAATTGAAATTTTCAAAAGGGGGACAGAAGTATACGTAACTACAAACTCTAATGAGGATTTCAACTACAGATTTACCTTTGCCGGCTATGTTTTATGTGGGGGTGGGGAGGGTTATCAACAAAGATTTTAAAGAAAAATGACTTTCGAGTATGCATACGTTTTATATAAACTCTCAAATGTAATTGTAATTGAAGGAAAGAACAATTCCTCCTCAGCTTTGACTGCCTGGCCTCTCAACAGATATTTGTATGTCTGGGCTTGGCAACAAAGGAGACTCTTAACCATATAATTTTTTTTCCCCCCTCCCTTTTTTTTTTTTTTTTTTTTTTCATTTTTGCCTAAATTGGACTGTATGTAAAGTGCTGTGGAGAAGAGGACTGATGTCACTCCTTTTGGTGCTCAAAGGGACACTCCGCCCTTACTAGCCATCAATTTTTCAATAGGAATGGCCAGTTAATTATGAATTCATAAACATATAAATATATACATATTCAGTTGTGTGTATATGTATATATAACATTTGTACATATGTATTTTCCTGTCAGGTTTGTAAAACGTTCCTTTCGCTCTCGAGTTCAACATGCATTCCTTTTAGTTGGAAGGCTTGTTTGATAGATATGCTGACTTTTTATTGATTTTTACTATAGGTTTGAAGTTTTATTTTTAAACGGCTTCTCTCTTATGCTTTATTTTCTAAATGCTTCAAGACTGGTTAAAAAAAAACAAAAACAGTGAACATGTCCAGTCACCTGTAAGATGCGTAGCATATTTGGGGTGGGGTGGGTGGGCGTGAGTGGAAAATAATGTAAATCAACTTTTTTTTTGTTTCCTGCCTCTTCTGTATAATTGGGCTGATGTTAAGAATCACTTTTGGTTTCTGACTGCTTTAGACAATTGACTCTGTTCATATGTTCTTGGGGTGGGACGGGGAGGTTAATGTTTTTATTCAATTGTTAGTTTGTTTTATATGCCAAGTATAGGTAAAGTGTAAAATACTCTATGTGCTTTTGATTGCTTTTCTGTGGAAATAATGCTTGGTCTCTTTATGAAATGTCTGGTAATTGTAGCACCAGCACATGGACTAGCCTAATCGCTGCAAATGCGTCATATTCAGTGTTTTTTCCCTAGCCAACTCAATCTTGCTTTTAAACTCAGTCCACTGTTTTAGGAATCATCATGTACAATTCTACCTCTCTCTGAAGGGTAGACCCTGCATTTCATTCAGTGTTACCCCAATGTTTTTTTTTCTATGGACATAATACATTATTTTTATGTATCAGTGAGCCTGAAATGGGTGATTTTCTTTTTAATGGTATTGTCACACAAGGCCTTGACTGTTATTATTTTCTTATTTTTTATTTTTTCATCTAAAAATGAATGAATGTAGCTTGTGGATAACTTGGGTAAGATTTGCTCATTATAATTTCAGTATATATTTCATGTCATTTTGCACAAACAGGTGGGGAAAAAAACTAGCAGAAAAGGCAGCGCTGTGACATTTAAATAGGGGGTATCATTTTTCTGGGGATGGGTTTTCATCTTGAGCTGCTGAGCAGTGGTTTTGTATTCTCTGAACATCAGCAGGAATTCATTGTCTTGAAGGTGTTTCTGTTTCTCTAAGAGTTTCTTAAGCACATTTTTGGATCGCAAATGATGAATGATTGTAAACAATAAGGCAATTTTAATGAGGTAAAAAAAAACCCAGCTATGTTTCTGTCCATCTGGTGGTGCTATTGAGCAAAACATGGCTTAGAACCAAGAGGTCTCAGCACCAGAGTCTTGGAGGCAACTTTCTAAAGTATGGTTGAGTTGTCTGTGATGAGCTCGTACGCAGACGTACCAAAGAGGGTAGAACATGGTGTTAAAAGAAAACAATAAGAGTTTGAAACATGATCTATTTCTGTTGTTGTGCAATAAATGCATGCACATCTTTGTGATTTAAAAAGGGGGTTTCTGTCAAAAAAAAAAAACACAAAACAAAAAAAGTAACAGTTTTGTAATGTGGCCGAGGCCACTAAACCTAAAATGTTTTAATTTTTTTCTACTTTCACTTGTTTAGAAAAGCCATTCGCACTTTTGTCTGGTTTATGTCTCATAATTTCAAAGTAAAGCCAAAAGTCAGTTTCTCCCAGATCAGCCTGTTGACACTTTACTAGCAGTGAAAAAAAACACATTTAAAATATTTGGCAACAAAAAAATCAAAGCTTTTCACCAACGTCCAGCAACCTTCATGTTTACTTCCTAAGTTTGTCATATAAAGGCCACTCATTGTAAAAGTGTCCATGTTTTTAGTGCAGATTTGTAAATGTGATGTTATTTGCCTTAATGTCAGAGTTTTACTTTAACAAAGGTTTGGGCTTTTCTTTTCTTTTTTTTCTTCATTTTTTGAGTGGACAGGTTACAAGTATTACACGAGTTCTCTAGTATATAGCTCCAAATCCTTTCTAGGACGTTTTTCTTTTATTTTTTTTACTGTCTTTTCTGCCATGTTACATAAAATAATTCTTTAAATAACTTTAATTAAGTAGTAGTTTCATTTTATTTCTTTTTTCTGCTTTTATAAGTGGTCATACTGTGCTTTATTTATTTAAAATCATCATCAAAACATATTTTCATACCAACTTCATGAGCCATGAGCCACTCTAAAAAATACACAGAATGTCAAATGTAGTTATTTTACCTGAATCGATTGTAGGTGCTCTAAGGCCTGGAAATGCAACTGGGTGTATGTGTGTATATATATATATATATATATATATATATATATATATATATATATATATATATATATATATATAAATACGCACACACATGTGGCAGATTGTTTAGCTGTTGACACGTCAACATTTCAGTTACTACTAAAAACTGTTACTTGTAAAACGTTTAAACATGTAATTTAAGAACTGATTTATAATTGAAGTAACTGAATAACTTTTTTCAACTGAATTTGAATTACATTTTAGAATTGTATTCAGTTCCTCAAATCTAAAATGTTATGTTCAAATTTTACTTTCTACATGTTTTTGTTTCACCGTTATTAATTACATGTAACGGTCAGTTTGTTTACATTTGAATTGCTGCTCTCACAGATAACTAGCTGGAAGTCCGGACGCTGAGCTTGACCGCGCCTCCTCTCTTCTCCAGCCCAGCAGGTGGCGGTAGTGCGCGGTCAGTCGTCTGGTCGCGCGGCGTTAAGAGGAGCGGAGAAAGAAGAGGGGGCCTGTTTAATTTTACAGCCTCTTCTCCGCTAAGTTAGCCGCTGTTCCTCGCAGAGTTCTGGCCGAGCTGACCGGAGGCGAAGAGAGGGTCCATGTCTAAAGATAGCCGCCACGATGGTCGTCGACGTGGCGCTGGCCAGCAGCACCGTCTCGGGCCGAGAGGCGGACAGAGCGGCGATGGGAGGGAGAGATCAGGGAGCAACAGCTCCGGCTCCTCTCACGGAGGGGGCAAAGGGAGGAGTACGCCCATCAACATCGCCCTCAAGGTACGACCCCAGTGCCAGTTACATGCTGTTGGGGTAGAAGCTCACACTGAGCAGAGGCTTTCCAGCGCGTGCCGGAGTGTTTAGTGTTGAGATAAGTATGTAGGTAGCTGTTTTGGGAATGTCATGCAGCTGCTAGCTAGCCAGGTATGCTGTCCACATGTCTTATTACTGAGGTAGACTTTTCTCATCACCTTCAGTCTTGCTGTTTAGCTGTGACGGTGAGGAGCGCAGAGCTGTAGCAAGTCACAGAGAGGAGTTGAGTGGAACACGCTTCAGCCGCTGCTCCTCCCTGACAGCTCTGAGCAAGCAGGGGGTCGCAGTTCTGTGCATGCTCTGCTCTAGGACTTCAACTAGACCTTGCAGTGAACTGATCTAATCTGAGCTGAATCAGCAGAAGCACCTCAACTCTGCAGTCCTACCCTCCTGAGTTCCCCACCCACCCTTGACCTAGACGCCTGGGTGACCAGGTCCATTCTTGATCTAAGCTTCAGACAAATCAAACTGACGGCACATCATAGGAACACAGCAGGTTTTAATGAAGACTGAAGCATCTTCACAGTTTTTTCTGAGCGCCCTTATAAATTGTACGTCACCACCTTGATACACACTGTTTTAAAGGGCTCATATCATACTAGACCCAACTTCCCCATACCTCCTCCCCCTTTTAAATAAAGGAGTCTGAATTTATATATAAACACTGCTACAGTACCAATATTTTGCATGCACCCTCCAGTCCTTACAGTCCATATAGGGAAAGTAAGCTGATAGAACATGTTTGCTGTTTGGTTCTGTGGCTTACAGCCACAATAATCAACAATAAACCAACTCATTGTTTTTACTCTCATTGTCCATGTTTTGTGTTACATTTACCAAATAGGTACACTTTATACTTCTACAATTGCAGACTGTAGTTCATCTCTTTCTCTGTACACTGTGTTAGCCCCCTATTACAATGTTTTTTCAAATAATTAGAACCACCACAGAGCAGGCACTCTCTAGGTTTTGGATCTCTCTCAGTACTGCAGTGACACTGTGTGTTGTGCTGGTACAAGTGGACTGCTGGAGATTTTAAACTCCTAATGTCCACTCTATTAGACAGTCCTTCCTTGTTGGTCCACTTCGTAGGTGTAATGTCAGAGATAATGGCTCATCTATTGGTTCACAGTTTGTCTAGTCCTGCGTCCGTGGTCGCAGGGTGCTGCCGGCTGGATATTTGTGGTTGGTGGGCTGTCAGCAGTTGGCGGAATGCAGTGCTGTGTTATGTTATGTTGTGATTGGTGTGTATTGTGTGTGTTTGCTGTGAAACTGTGTAAATCCTGGGACGCTCGGCTCACTTGAACAATTGCTTGAAATGGCGTGGAAGGAATTGCTTATTTTGGTCATTTCAAAACATTAACTTACATTAAAACATGAACTTAATTCTGCTTTAAATGTTTTTTGGTAGAATGATTTGTGTGCTTAGGGTTGTTGTCTTGAGATTCTGCTCAGGGACAGATGTTCTGTCGTTGTCTTTTGGAATTTGCTGGTATAATTTAAGAATTAATTGTTCCGTTAAGACGTAAGCCGCCCTCGCCCAGATGCAGCAAAACAGGCAACAGGCCACCTCCATGTTTCACAGATGTGTTTTTTTTTACATTTCTCATTTAAACCAGTTGAATCTAATTTGGTCTCATCTGTTCATAAAACCGTGATCCAGTAACCTGCTGGCTTGTCGGTGTGGTCTTTAGCAAACTGCAGCGACTTTCTCCTTGCGACCCTGCCACGCACACATTGTTGTTCAGTGTTCTTCTGATGGTTAACTTGTGAACATTAGCATTAAGCAATGTAAGAGCGGCCTTTAGTTGTTTAGATGTTACCCTGGTTTCCTTTGTGACCTTGCAGACTATTGCATGCTTTGCTCTTGGCGTGATCTTTGTTGGTTGACCGCTCCTGGGCAGGGTAATAACGGTGTTCAGTTTCCTCACACGTTTCTACACAATCTGTCCGAGCCTGGATTAGTGGAGTCCAGAGTCTTTAGAGAACATTTTTCCAGATCAGCAATCATCAACAAGGGTTCTTCTGTGGTCCTCAGAGATCTGCTTTATTGTGCCATGATACACAAATGTGTGGTGAAGATCAGATTTTATTAGATCCCTGAATAAAAGAGGTGTCCACTCACACCTGATACTGACCTCCAGTTATCTGCTAATCCTAAAGGTTCACACACGTTTACCTTAAATTTGGATCTTCAATAAATATCTTATCAAGTCTAAATTAGTTTATTTTGATCTGCTTTTAGGACTCGTGAGAAAGTCTGATGAAGTTTTAGGTCATATTTATTCAGAAATCTAGAAAATTAATTCTAAAGGGTTCACAAACTGCCGAACACCACTGTAGATACATGGAGGTGGTGTTAATGTCATGGCTAATCGGTATATATCCACCTGTCAGTCTACTGTTGCTTAGCGCCGTCCACTCATACAGGAACGTTTTCCCCGCCCCTAAACTAACAACAAAACAAACAAACAACAACAACAGAGAACCATCAGAACTGAACTAGTGTCTTTGGGTCATTTATAAACTATGTCAGGTGATTGTGTTCACTCTGTCTGCAACAGAACACAACTGATACACTGAAAAGATACATTTATTTTTAGTCTCTTCAGTCTCCCAGCACTAAACTGGTTTAGTAACCTCACTGAATGGCCAGCAGTGACTTACTTGGACAACTGTTTTACCCTATACCCAAGTATTACATGATTTTCTTTCTGTACTGCTCTACAAAAAATAAGCTAGCTAGCCTTAGTTATGTATCTGCTGATACCTGTTTTTCTCTTACACATTACCTAATTTATTACTGCACTACCTTCAGTCAGGGTGTATAGTCTGTATTCAGAATCAGAAATACTTTATTGATCCCAGGGGGAAATTGCAGTTTTTACAGTAGCAGAAGAAGAATATACACTCTAATAATAATTTACAACATAAAAGAAACATAAAATAATTCATATGTTCCTGTGTATATTCTTTTTTTACTATTGGAATTCTTTATTCTTTATATACCTTATTGTTTTTTTTGTACTGTGTTTTGTACTTTTTTATGTACGTTCTACGTTTTTGTTCTGTGTAACTGCTACTGGCTGCTAAATTTCCTTCGGGATCAATAAAGTATCTATCTATCTATCTTAGTGCTGTACCCTTAGCGACCACCACACAGCAGCTCCTCAGCATTACACTGATAGTTTATACCTGTTAGTTCAGAATCATGTTTCAACTTTTTGTGTTTTAGTGTTATTGTCTGTGTGGGATGCAGATTGTTCTTCCTAAAAAATGGGAGCGAAAGTGGTGATGAACACCCATCCAGGATAACATAATTATGATCTGATGTATACAGGGCGGCCATTTAGGGCAGAGCTCATTTATCTCAGATCAGTCTTAAAGACACAGTAGCAAAAACTGTTTCATTGTAAGCAGTTCTATAAGCTAGAATTTAGATAATAGTCATTTTCAATGAATCAGGAAATGTTTGGTATATAAAACCATACAAATGATGTCTGTTAATTAGTTTAGTCCTCAGTACAGATTTCACAGTTTGTACAAATAAAAATGATGAATAGAATCATGTTGTTGTGTAAATTATTACCGAGACCAGAGCTGCGGGACTGCTGGAGAGAGCGGTTCATTAATGCTAATAATTTGCAAACTTTGGTGTTGAAATTTCATGACATATCATAATGAATGAAATGTTTATTTTTTTAAAAGTCATGGTTTTGTGTTGTGATATCATGATGCATTGCTGCGCCCACTCTGATTCAGAAATTTTGATTTACAAGTAACTCTGCTGTGCTTGTGTGCTCAGCCGTGCAGTTCAGATGTGCTGTATTTAAAAAAATTAGGTACAATTATTCACAGAGGCCAGAGTATGTCTGTTTCTAATTTTGGTAAGCTTTTATCTTTTCTTTTCAGACTAGAGCCTTTTGTAATGTTGGCTATTTTCTCTGTTTCTTTCTGTTTCTGCTCCATTCCTTGTCAGCTTGTCAGATTACCTTGAGGTAATCTTAAGAAATCAAGAGTTGCTGGACGCTCTATAATACTGCAACAAGATGTTTCCATATAATTACAATAGGGCTGGGCGATATGGGAAAAAATCTTATCACGATATTTTTTTTCATATCAGTCAATATCGATATATATCACGATAAAAATCATATCACTATTTCCTTTTTACTTTAAGTGAGATATGAAGGTATCAAAATTACATTTTTTCCTTAAATTGTTTTTTTACTTTCAGACAAATAGACAAATGTACTACAGAACATTACACAACTGTATTAACCCCCCCCCACACACACACACACATATGTGTGTTTAATACAGTTGTGTAATGTTGTGTATATGGGGCAGTATTAGTATAAACAGTATTCACACACAGACACTGTGTTAAGTAGACTGTTGCTGGCCCTTTAAGTTCTGAGGAAAGGACTCGTAGCGGTGAGTCGACTCTCTATCGGCTCAAATGGTGAGTTTGTTTAGCGATTCTGTTTCGGTAGAAAATAAAGTTTCCCTGCTCGAGTTTTTTGATTATAAAGTCAACTTTGCCTCAGCGTTCTCACTCGAGCTCATACAGTATACATGTTTATGTTTATCGATTACGAAATTACGTCGATTAGCATAACGTGCGTCGATGCGTCGCAAAGGTGGCCGCGCCCACTGAAAACATGAATTTATCCGGAGCGCGAGCTGCAGCTACAATCAATCGCTCACCTACATCTAAAGTTGTGGGAGTGTTTCACACAGAAACACAACAGTGTGGTGCTCTGTCAGCTCTGCACAACACAACTGTACAGCTGCTACACACCAGCACTTGAAGCTCAAACACCCTGTAGCGCTTCATTAACACAGCAGCGAGACAGCACCTGTTTACTAGTTGTTCTTATCTTAGCAGATTATTTTAAGATTACTGATACATGTAACATGTTTCTTTCAGTAGTAGTAACGTTTTCTGTCGTTGTTTTTTCTTATTTCGTTCTCTCTGCTCGACTGGGGTGTCTGCAGTAACTTATTACTAGCGCGTGGGTTAAGCTGCCTCTACGCCTACACGCTGTGCTGTGTGCTGCAACCAAACACGAAGTGGCTGGAACTCCAGGTCAGCCACCTGATTGGTTGGGGGCGGCGCTATTCTCATTCTCATTGGCTGTTCGTGTTGTCTCTCAAAACACGGACGGAACTTAAATCTATCGACTACGTCTTAAAGTTCTATCGAGGAAATGTTATTTCGCGATAATTATCGATATCGTTTTATCGCCCAGCCCTAAATTACAACTAATATCTTATAATAATAACATATCTCTTTTGTTTAAGATCACTACCAATCAAAGGTTTTAGAAAACTACCAGTCAAATGTTCTGGTACACTACCTGTCAAAAGTTTTAGAACTGTTCAGTAACGTTTGGCTGGTAGTGTATCTAAAACGTTTGACTGGTAGTGTATCTAAAACGTTTGACTGGTAGTGTATCTAAAACGTTTGACTGGTAGTGGTCTAAAACGTTTGGCTCGTAGTGTATCTAAAACGTTTGGTTGGTAGTGATCTAAAACGTTTGACTGGTAGTGTATCTAAAACGTTTGGCTGGTAGTGTATCTAAAACGTTTGACTGGTAGTGTATCTAAAACGTTTGACTGGTAGTGGATCTAAAACGTTTGGCTGGTAGTGGATCTAAAACGTTTGGCTGGTAGTGGATCTAAAACGTTTGGCTGGTAGTGGATCTAAAACGTTTGACTGGTAGTGGATGTAAAACGTTTGACTGGTAGTGTACTAAAACGTTTGGCTGGTAGTGTATCTAAAACGTTTGGCTGGTAGTGATCAAAAAGGTTTGTCTGGTAGTGTATCTAAAACGTTTGACTGGTAGTGGATCTAAAACGTTTGACTGGTAGTGTATCTAAAACGTTTGGCTGGTAGTGATCAAAAAGGTTTGTCTGGTAGTGTATCTAAAACGTTTGACTGGTAGTGGATCTAAAACGTTTGACTGGTAGTGGATCTAAAACGTTTGACTGGTAGTGGATCTAAAACGTTTGGCTGGTAGTGATCAAAAAGGTTTGTCTGGTAGTGTATCTAAAACGTTTGACTGGTAGTGGATCTAAAACGTTTGACTGGTAGTGGATCTAAAACGTTTGACTGGTAGTGGATCTAAAACGTTTGACTGGTAGTGGATCTAAAACGTTTGATTGGTAGTGATCTAAAACGTTTGACTGGTAGTGGATCTAAAACGTTTGACTGGTAGTGGATGTAAAACGTTTGACTGGTAGTGGATCTAAAACGTTTGACTGGTAGTGATCTAAAACGTTTGACTGGTAGTGGATCTAAAACGTTTGACTGGTAGTGGATCTAAAACGTTTGATTGGTAGTGATGTAAAACGTTTGTCTGGTAGTGTATCTAAAACGTTTGACTGGTAGTGATCAAAAAGGTTTGTCTGGTAGTGTATCTAAAACGTTTGACTGGTAGTGTATCTAAAACGTTTGACTGGTAGTGTATCTAAAACGTTTGACTGGTAGTGATCTAAAACGTTTGACTGGTAGTGGATCTAAAACGTTTGACTGGTAGTGGATCTAAAACGTTTGATTGGTAGTGATGTAAAACGTTTGTCTGGTAGTGTATCTAAAACGTTTGACTGGTAGTGATCAAAAAGGTTTGTCTGGTAGTGTATCTAAAACGTTTGACTGGTAGTGTATCTAAAACGTTTGACTGGTAGTGGATCTAAAACGTTTGTCTGGTAGTGATCTAAAACGTTTGACTGGTAGTGATCTAAAACGTTTGACTGGTAGTGTATCTAAAACGTTTGGCTGGTAGTGTATCTAAAACGTTTGACTGGTAGTGTATCTAAAACGTTTGGCTGGTAGTGTATCTAAAACGTTTGACTGGTAGTGTTCTAAAACGTTTGACTGGTAGTGTATCTAAAACGTTTGGCTGGTAGTGTATCTAAAACGTTTGGCTGGTAGTGTATCTAAAACGTTTGGCTGGTAGTGATCTAAAACGTTTGGCTGGTAGTGTATCTAAAACGTTTGGCTGGTAGTGTATCTAAAACGTTTGGCTGGTAGTGTATCTAAAACGTTTGACTGGTAGTGATCTAAAACGTTTGGCTGGTAGTGTATCTAAAACGTTTGGCTGGTAGTGTATCTAAAACGTTTGACTGGTAGTGTATCTAAAACGTTTGGCTGGTAGTGTATCTAAAACGTTTGACTGGTAGTGTTCTAAAACGTTTGACTGGTAGTGTATCTAAAACGTTTGGCTGGTAGTGTATCTAAAACGTTTGGCTGGTAGTGTATCTAAAACGTTTGGCTGGTAGTGTATCTAAAACGTTTGACTGGTAGTGATCTAAAACGTTTGGCTGGTAGTGTATCTAAAACGTTTGGCTGGTAGTGTATCTAAAACGTTTGGCTGGTAGTGTATCTAAAACGTTTGACTGGTAGTGTATCTAAAACGTTTGGCTGGTAGTGTATCTAAAACGTTTGACTGGTAGTGTTCTAAAACGTTTGACTGGTAGTGTATCTAAAACGTTTGGCTGGTAGTGTATCTAAAACGTTTGGCTGGTAGTGTATCTAAAACGTTTGGCTGGTAGTGATCTAAAACGTTTGGCTGGTAGTGTACTAAAACGTTTGACTGGTAGTGTATCTAAAACGTTTGGCTGGTAGTGTATCTAAAGCGTTTGACTGGTAGTGATCTAAAACGTTTGACTGGTAGTGATCTAAAACTTTTGGCTGGTAGTGTATCTAAAACGTTTGACTGGTAGTGTATCTAAAACGTTTGACTGGTAGTGATCTAAAACGTTTGGCTGGTAGTGTATCTAAAACGTTTGGCTGGTAGTGATCTAAAACGTTTGGCTGGTAGTGTACTAAAACGTTTGACTGGTAGTGTATCTAAAACGTTTGACTGGTAGTGTACTAAAACGTTTGACTGGTAGTGTATCTAAAACGTTTGGCTGGTAGTGTATCTAAAGCGTTTGACTGGTAGTGATCTAAAACGTTTGACTGGTAGTGATCTAAAACTTTTGGCTGGTAGTGTATCTAAAACGTTTGACTGGTAGTGTATCTAAAACGTTTGACTGGTAGTGATCTAAAACGTTTGGCTGGTAGTGTATCTAAAACGTTTGGCTTGTAGTGTATCTAAAACGTTTGACTGGTAGTGTATCTAAAACGTTTGACTGGTAGTGTATCTAAAACGTTTGGCTGGTAGTGTATCTAAAACGTTTGGCTTGTAGTGTATCTAAAACGTTTGACTGGTAGTGTATCTAAAACGTTTGACTGGTAGTGTATCTAAAACGTTTGACTGGTAGTGGATCTAAAACGTTTGACTGGTAGTGATCTAAAACGTTTGGCTGGTAGTGTTCTAAAACGTTTGACTGGTAGTGATCTAAAACGTTTGGCTGGTAGTGTACTAAAACGTTTGGCTGGTAGTTATCTAAAACGTTTGGCTGGTAGTTATCTAAAACGTTTGGCTGGTAGTGTATCTAAAACGTTTGGCTGGTAGTGTATCTAAAACGTTTGGCTGGTAGTGTATCTAAAACGTTTGACTGGTAGTGTATCTAAAACGTTTGGCTGGTAGTGTATCTAAAACGTGTGGCTGGTAGTGTATCTAAAACGTTTGGCTGGTAGTGTATCTAAAACGTTTGACTGGTAGTGTATCTAAAAGGTTTGACTGGTAGTGTATCTAAAACGTGTGGCTGGTAGTGGATCTAAAACGTTTGGCTGGTAGTGTATCTAAAACGTGTGGCTGGTAGTGTATCTAAAACGTGTGGCTGGTAGTGTATCTAAAACGTTTGGCTGGTAGTGTATCTAAAACGTTTGGCTGGTAGTGTATCTAAAACGTTTGGCTGGTAGTGTATCTAAAACGTTTGGCTGGTAGTGTATCTAAAACGTGTGGCTGGTAGTGTATCTAAAACGTGTGGCTGGTAGTGTATCTAAAACGTGTGGCTGGTAGTGTATCTAAAACGTTTGACTGGTAGTGTATCTAAAACGTTTGACTGGTAGTGTATCTAAAACGTGTGGCTGGTAGTGTATCTAAAACGTTTGGCTGGTAGTGTATCTAAAACGTTTGACTGGTAGTGTATCTAAAACGTTTGACTGGTAGTTATCTAAAACGTGTGGCTGGTAGTGAATCTAAAACGTATTGGCTGGTAGTGATCTAAAACGTTTGGCTGGTAGTGTATCTAAAACGTTTGGCTTGTAGTGTATCTAAAACGTTTGACTGGTAGTGTATCTAAAACGTTTGGCTGGTAGTGTATCTGAAACGTTTGACTGGTAGTGATCTAAAACGTTTGGCTGGTAGTGTATCTAAAACGTGTGGCTGGTAGTGTATCTAAAAGGTTTGACTGGTAGTGTATCTAAAACGTGTGGCTGGTAGTGGATCTAAAACGTTTGGCTGGTAGTGTATCTAAAACGTTTGGCTGGTAGTGTATCTAAAACGTTTGGCTGGTAGTGTATCTAAAAGGTTTGGCTGGTATTGTATCTAAAAGGTTTGGCTGGTAGTGTATCTAAAACGTGTGGCTGGTAGTGTATCTAAAACGTTTGGCTGGTAGTGTATCTAAAACGTTTGGCTGGTAGTGTATCTAAAACGTTTGGCTGGTAGTGTATCTAAAACGTGTGGCTGGTAGTGTATCTAAAACGTGTGGCTGGTAGTGATCTAAAACGTGTGGCTGGTAGTGTATCTAAAACGTGTGGCTGGTAGTGATCTAAAACGTGTGGCTGGTAGTGTATCTAAAACGTTTGGCTGGTAGTGTATCTAAAACGTGTGGCTGGTAGTGTATCTAAAACGTGTGGCTGGTAGTGATCTAAAACGTGTGGCTGGTAGTGTATCTAAAACGTGTGGCTGGTAGTGTATCTAAAACGTGTGGCTGGTAGTGTATCTAAAACGTGTGACTGGTAGTGTATCTAAAATGTTTGGCTGGTAGTGTATCTAAAACGTTTGGCTGGTAGTGTATCTAAAACGTTTGGCTGGTAGTGTATCTAAAACGTTTGACTGGTAGTGTATCTAAAACGTGTGGCTGGTAGTGTATCTAAAACGTTTGACTGGTAGTGTATCTAAAACGTGTGGCTGGTAGTGTATCTAAAACGTTTGGCTGGTAGTGTATCTAAAACGTTTGGCTGGTAGTGTATCTAAAACGTTTGGCTGGTAGTGTATCTAAAACGTGTGGCTGGTAGTGTATCTAAAACGTGTGGCTGGTAGTGTATCTAAAACGTGTGACTGGTAGTGTATCTAAAACGTTTGGCTGGTAGTGTATCTAAAACGTTTGGCTGGTAGTGTATCTAAAACGTTTGGCTGGTAGTGTATCTAAAACGTTTGACTGGTAGTGTATCTAAAACGTGTGGCTGGTAGTGTATCTAAAACGTTTGACTGGTAGTGTATCTAAAACGTGTGGCTGGTAGTGTATCTAAAACGTTTGACTGGTAGTGTATCTAAAACGTGTGGCTGGTAGTGTATCTAAAACGTTTGACTGGTAGTGTATCTAAAACGTGTGGCTGGTAGTGTATCTAAAACGTTTGACTGGTAGTGTATCTAAAACGTGTGGCTGGTAGTGTATCTAAAACGTGTGGCTGGTAGTGTATCTAAAACGTTTGGCTGGTAGTGTATCTAAAACGTTTGGCTGGTAGTGTATCTAAAACGTTTGACTGGTAGTGTATCTAAAACGTGTGGCTGGTAGTGTATCTAAAACGTGTGGCTGGTAGTGTATCTAAAACGTTTGACTGGTAGTGTATCTAAAACGTGTGGCTGGTAGTGTATCGAATACCTAATACATAATCTAGTACCTAATAGTACCTGCTCAGTGGTGGTCCTGTGGGGCTCCTGACCATTATGCAGTGAATCTGATGGACTACAGTCTGTAATTGTTTAGTTGCTGAATTACACTTTGCTCCTATATGATAAGAGGAGCTGATAAAATGGAGAATGTGTGTAGATATAAAGAGGTGGTTCTGATATAGACAAAGAGAGAGGTGAAACTTCATTTACTTCATTTACTACATCCAATTAGTATAACAGATATATTGTCGCTGTCCAATGAAAAACAAGTATCTCCAAAATTGCAACTTTACAGGAGAGAACAATAACATACTTTTACTTTCAATGTAAGTCTATGGAACCAGAAATTTTCCAAGCTATTTTGGAGCACTTCTATTGGGCCATTCATCATGAAATTTTTAAACAATGTAAATGACCATTGGCGTGTTCAAATGTCGTAGAAAACTCAAAATCGACAAAAATGGAGATACATATTACATGTTTTTCACGGGACAGTGACGATATGTATCTGATCTTTCAGTAGTTTGAGCAGGTTTTTTTTTTTTGCTATGTTATTTAACGTAGTACCAGCACTCACTATGAGAAAAGCCACACCAGCAGGATGTTAGTTGTGTCAAATTGTACATACATTATGTTAATGACATAATTGCTCTCACAAATTTTTGTGTATATAAAACAACTGTAATATGAAGTAAATGTTTTGTTTAGCGAGGGCTGAACTGATCTACAATAATAACCGTTTAGCTCAGATAATTCACTGTAAGAATTCAAGCGACATGCTGTTTACACAGAGTCAATAGTATGTCTTTGAGTGCATGTCAAAAGCTTCAAACGTGCTTGTTTAAGTAGAGGGAGCTGATGTGGGAAGTAAATGTACAAGACTGTTAACTTGGAGCAAACATTGACGCTGTAGCTGGAATGAGCAGGAGATGTGGGCTGCTTCTAAAGTGAAGAGTTTTGTGAACTGTTTGCTTTATGATCTGCACAGCTGTGACAGGTTCATGAAATGACTCAGTGATGACTCAAAACAGAAATGACTCAGGACATCAGACATTAGATGGCATTCTCTTACAACTACAGCCGTTCTCCAGTTAATTTGAATATGAACAGTCAGATAACTCTGCTCACTTCTGTTTAGCATTGTCACATCCTTACACTCAGGCAGTTCCAGGTCATTGTTCATCAGATGATTTTGTTTGCTCTGAATATCTCGTTGCTTTGTAAAGTCGTCTGTTCAGTTACCAGGTATTAGTTTAGTCGTTGGTCCTGCTGTGTACTCTGTACACATGGTTGTATGTGCCCTGATCCAAATATCTGAATGGTATTTGCTTTTAGTAAGAAAGGGGTGGGAGGCACTCAATACACAGGTTAATCTTGTAATCTGTTTAAGAATAATGTGAGAGATTGATGAGCTGTTTAAGTTTTAGTTCACCCAAGCTGCATGTGCGTGAATATAGAGCTAGATAGAACGAAAAAAGGAGGAAAAAAAGTCAAGGTCATGCAGAAAAGGTCTCTAAGGATATACAGTGCTGGATCTGTGCCCTGGGAAAATACATGGACTCCATTCGTACTGGCTTGTGATGCATTGATACTCGATATGGACCGATTCCGATCGCTGATCACCTTTCAGCAAGATCGGCCAATAGCCGATACCGATCGAGGGCGGGGCTATATGCCACGGCAAGGCTACATATTAGCGTAAGCAAGTCATGAAACGAGGTGGAAACTGTTTTTTTACCAGTTTTAACGAGCTCATATGAAACAGCACAATATTTTTAAACTAAATTAGAAGTTAGTATATGTGGGAGTAAACCGCTTGATACAGCTACATCTGAAAAGTATTTCTATTAGGAACAGCAGAGCGGGGATCCAGGAGGAATATTAAGCGCAAGAACGCCGCAGAACGTCTTCTACAGCCGAGAAGAACTACTTATCTAGCGTTAAACTCAATCACTCTGGCTGTGGTTCTTTAGCTCTCTGGCTGTTTCTGCTGCTGTACTGTTCAAACCGGTCAGATCTGGTCTGCACGGTTCTCTGGGTTGTTTGTTTTGTGCTAGCTGCGCTGTTTGCTGATGCTCACTGTATTCAGCTGCGTGGTGTACGCGCCGTATCAGATTAGTATAGTTAAATGTCTTTGTCTTGGTTCCTCTGCGAGAGACGCTGATTTTACTAATTTTACAGATGTTATAAACTGCCCTGGATGAGTCTGAGTCACATACAGTAACAAACTGCCAGACGGACGATGTTTTCTTGCCGCTCATGCGGTGAACGCTTAAACTGTTCTCGCGAGGCCGCTTCTTTAGTCAGTCTGACGAAAAGAAACGGTATGTATTTCCACCTAGTGGTTCAGATAGGAATTGCAGGGACCTGGCCGGAGGGGGTTTCACGCAGGGCTCCTCTTCCTGGATGAAACGCTAGCTAGAAATACAGAAATTAGGCTCATTTGTGTTACGCCATCGATCGGCTCTTGAGATCGGCTCTATTGGAGAAATATCGGCCAATCACCGATCGCATATTTTGATAAAAAATCGGCTGATACCGATACATGGCCGATCGATCCTTCCATCTCTAATTGATACCTATTTTTACAGGCTAAGTACGACTAAGTATTATCAGTACTTACTGATAGAGTCTGATACCGTAAATGACTTACTTGCACTAATGTAAGCTGTTAGTGTAAATGAGCGCAACGTCCAATAAAAGTTAATCCAGCTACATTTGAATGATTTAAGAGACCTGCATTAGCTAGCTATATTACATTACTTACCTTGGATTGAGTAGCTCTGCAGTGGAATTTTTGTACGAATGTTTCATTCAGAACAACACGCTGCGCACCGAGTACTGAGCTGCACACTGACTGAAACGTACATGGAAGGATGAACATGGCACCACGCTGTGTTTATATAGTTCAGTTATCATCTATAGATCAGAAGAAAGAGGAAATACTAACATGAGGATTTATGTTTGCTTGGACGAGGACTTTGAGACACAGGATTTATAAGATTTGCTGAGGGAAGAAAAAGAGTGGCTATGTTTTTAGCATCTAGCTAAGTGAGACTGTGTTTTCTCCTCACAGTCTGACTTGTTTTTGGACCTGTGACTCTGCAGTTTATCGAGGAGGTTTGTTACACTACAAAACTTGTAATATTTGTATATAATCCAGTCAAACAGAGCGGAATAGAAGGACTTTCGTAGGAAATGTCAACTTTGTTTCTCTGTTCCGCTTGTCTCCACCTGTGAAGCGGTGATTGTGTTTGTGTTTATAAATGGTCTGAACTCTCACAGTGTTTCTGGCTGAAAATACTTTCAGCCAGTGACAGAATAATACTGTGCTTGAGTTGTTTGATGATCTGACTAACAAGTTACACTCTGTTTATGTCACGTAGATATTGGCATGTTGGTATCGATGCATGTTCATTAATATGAGGTAATGGCCGTGGTATAGGCTTCATACCGATATCGACGCATCTCTATTGGTGGGATGATCTGGTATTCTAGTTGAAATTCTGTTTACTGTTAGTTACACTGTTAGTATACAGGTAAAATAAAACGACAAAACAAATACAAATAATGCAACTTACAGTACCTGACCAAAAAAGCCGCCACTCTGGTTTAAATAAGCTAATATTTTAAAAATGTTAGTTCACTGCAGTGTTGAACATATTTGAGCTGTATAACATATTTCCTCACGTCGTTCAACCCTAACAAGTGGGAAGACGGGAAAAAAAAACTTTACTGTGTTTCAGACGTTATTGACCTGCATCAAGCAAAGAAAACAACAAAGGTGATGCTGAAATGACTGGAACTGGGTTAGGAACTGTCCAACACATTATTATAATCTGCAAGGATAGACAAGATTAGGATGAAACAGCTGTGTGGACATAAGCAAACCACTTCTTAGTGAGGCTAAACAAAAAAGGGCTTTGGTCTGCTGCAGAGTATGAAGGTTGGACTGTGGAGCAATGGAAAAAAAGCTCATGTGTGGCCTGATGAGTCCAGCTTTACCCAATTCCAGAGCGTTATGCACATCAGCGTAAGAAGAGAAGCTCGAGAAGTGCTGTATGGTCATGCATAGTTTCCACTGTACAAGCCTCTGGAGACAGTGTTATGATCTGGGCTTGCTTCAGTCAGTCAGGTCTCGGCTCAGCAACTTTATGTGGCAATAAAACGTCACCTGACTACCTGAATGTACTGACTGACTTGGTTATCCCATCAGTGGCTTCATCAGGTTAAAATAGAGACACAGGTTCAAGGAGCATGAGGAATCATTTTCAAGCATGTTTTGGCGACCACAATGTTTTGAACCCTATGGAAAGTCTCGGGGATGAGCTGAAGAAGACTTCGTAGAGTGGTTAGACTCCTGTTGTCCATACAAAATCTGTGTTGCATAAGGTTATGCTACTACTGCACGCTGAAATCAAAGCTAAGTCCATGTACATGTACACACAATGCAAATGTACTTGCCTGCTACCTGTAGTGAGTTTCAGTTTAGAAAGTTGTACCAAGATGTTGTTAAAAAGCAGGTATCAGAACATGCTGTCTATTTCAGGTTTTCCAGTGTTCATCATTAGTTAAATACAGCTCTTACAAATGAAAAGGGACACTTCAGAATAATACTTAAGCACACAAAGTGACTCATTTGGAAATAAATGTATTAAAAGAAGTGTGTGTGTGTGTGTGTGTATATATATATATATATATATATATATATATATATATATATATATATATGTATGTATGTATGTATGTATGTGCGTGTGTGTATGTATTACATAATATGTATCAAAATCATCATTTACTTCAGTATTCGTTTAGGCTGTAATGCTTATTACTGGACTTTTCCACAGACTTCACAGGCATCACAGATCTGTGACCTTAACCTTTCTGCCAAACTGACAGTCCACAAGTTAGGACCAAATAGTGGGGGCGTTATGTAAGGATGAATGATCTCACATCTCTTTATACGTGTGTCCTACTTCTCCAGAATTGGAGGAGAAGACTCGGTGCTGTTGTCTCGGGAAAGGGACGTTGTACAAAATACTAAATGCAGGGTTTCCAGTTACTGTGTATTTTACATCATTAAAAGAGTGGATTTTTTTCCTAATTTTAAGCACCAGACAGTTTTGTTAAAAGTTTTTGAGGGTCCCAACAATTCCAGATGGCACCTGTTTTAATGATTTACAATGTTTTAATGATTTATTTGAATTGGCAAGTGAATCATGACTTTTTAATGAATTTCTTTGCACTTAATGCCCATTTTCTTGGACTAGGGCTCCACTTATGATATTTGTGTAGGTTTCTGTACCCAGAACAGTCATTAATTTCTCAGTGTCTCTTTATCTAGACTAGACTGTTTTTGTTACTATACTTTTAAGACAGATATATGCAAACCAACTCTGCCCTGGCTGCCCTGTTTGACATCTCATTTAAGAACAGTCCAGACTGAAACACTTGAATGTACAGGGCTAAACTGCTGTGGGCTTAATGCGGGGACACGAGTTCATATTTCATTTTTGGAGGCTTCACAAAATCAGTGAATTCAAAATGGAGCTTAGTTTCCAGAAGAGTGAAGATTCCACCACAGTGTCCTTTAAAACAGTGATTTTATACTGCATTACTTGTAGTCTTTTATAAAAACAATAATTAAAAGATGTCTTATGGACATCTGTATAGAACTCCCGGCTGCCCTGCTGCAGTTTTTAAACTAGTTTATTTAAAATGCATTTAAATTTGAATAACCTATTTCTGCTTTCTTATCTGTTGCCTTTCTCTCTCTTTCTTTCTCGCTGTCTCTTATTTTGTCAGCATGGCTCTGTTTACATCCCGGGGTTTGGCATGAGTCACGCGCTGCACTGCCGAGTCCAATCAGATGCGGAGGCTGTGTGTGTGTGTGTTGCAGGCGCTCTGACAAGCACAGGCTGCAGCCTCCAGCAGCAGCAGCCACAGCCAGGGGGTGGCTGAGTGGGCCGGCCTGTCACGTACACATGACTGCACGCAAAGAGACATCACGGAGAGGAAGAGAGAGCGCAGGATATCTGTATTTTGTTGCTGTTTGAGGAGCGAGAGAGAAAGACACACATTAGCAGTAGTAGCGGACACTGCAGCACAGTGATGTCGCTCAGGAAATGGATAGTGTGAGCTCAGCGGGGCAGAACAGAGCGTTCGGAAGCTCAGCTGCGATTAGCTCAGGAGCAGGCAGGGTGAGTAGCCTCCTTCGCCTGCCGGGCTGCTAAGCAGCGCCCTCTCCCCTCCTGATTGGTAGAGAAGTTGACACGGCTAGCCAAGTTGCCGGAGCTTGGAGGCACTCGCTCTGCGTGGCTATTTTGAGTCGTGCTGTCAGATGACGATGCCTCCTCGTGCGTGCAGTGGCTACGATGCCGGCTAGGGGGAAACAGGTTGCTTGAAGTGTGCTGCAGAAGTATGTCAGGGCCGGATAAGGATGAAGAACCTGCTTACAGACTCTACTTCTACTCTGTACGTACCTTTTAATCTCCCCCCTCTCTCTTTCGCTCTCTCTCTCTCTGCTTTTCCACCTCTCCTCTCTATCTCTTGCTCTCTCTTGTCCCTCTCTGCATGCCTTTATGCTTAGACCTGCTTATAGACTTGAAACCCTATCCCTGCTGCCTCTGTCCATGGAGCTGGGTTCAGAGTGCTTTGCTCTGTTTGTTGTGTATGTGAATAGAAGCTGTCAGCTCTTAGTCTGGCCTCTGACCTCATGCGCTTCCTAGACCTGATCCTGGAACTGGCTTGCCCTTCGTTTGGTGCTGTTGTCTAAGGCAACTAAGAAATCAGTATAAAGACACACAAATATACTGCAGAATATTTACATATTTACATACTTATTTACATATATATATATATATATATATATATATATATATATATATATATATATATATATATATATATATATCAAATTGCATGTTGGCCACAGGCAGCGTTTTATGTGTTATGTTTATGTTAAATTTTGCAATTGTGCATCGTGTGTGCCCAGGCAGTAAACATGACTTGCTCTGTGCTGTATTAAACTGGATTAACCCCAAACATACTGCAGTATATTAAACAGCTCTGTATGCAACACGGCCTTCCTGAGTTGAATTGGATGCGATCAAGCAGGGAAAACAGGTCAGGGATACTCCTGGCCTGGATTGATGCCACCGTTGTGTGGCAGTGGTCAGTGCCTTGCAGAGGTGGCTTCTGTGTCCACGGCGAGACAGGTGGCAGGGGCCTGCAGGTGATTAAGTGGATGAAGGGGGAGCCTCTCCATAATCCCAGCCTGCGCATTTGATTGGTCTGCTGCACGCTTTTAAGAAAGAACCGGCGCAGCATCAGGTGTGCCTGAGGTTATGTGCTTTGTTTTGCTCACCATGTGCTTAGAACTGCTCTCAACCCATCCTGCACTGTCTGGATATGGACCCTGCACTTTCTTCCAGGGGTCAACTGCCATCTGATGCCGGCCAAAGCCCAGGAAACCAGGAGTAAATATTTACCCTCAGATAGCTCGCTGGCAGAGAGCATGGCTGCGGTGGCTCATGTGCACTTTTTAAAATCAGGATCGTTTAGTCAGCCAGAGCATGGTGCTAGAAATCATGTGTGGTGCGTCGTTTCACAGCGAATAATCAGCGAATAGCGAGAGAAGAGAGAATAGAGCCTGAACCGAAGATGCTGCCTTGCTGCTCTAAAGTAGGTCAGTTGTATATATTAAGCCTGGGGACATCAGATTGTAGCAGGCCAGGACCGTGTGCTCTGCTGTTTATGCGTGTGTGAAACCTAATGAACCTTACCCAAAACTCCCTTCTGTGCTCACGCTTGCTGTTTGCGTCACATAAGCATATCGTCACCATCCAAAAAAAAACCCAAGTGTCTCCATTTTTGTAGCTACATCACTCCAGACTCTGTTCTGCACATTGTGTGAAAGTTTAATAAGACGTATGAGTCTAGAGGGAAATCTCCAACATCACCTGGAATAAAACCTCCTTCCTTAACGTGCTCTGAAAGCTAAGAATGTGTTTGGCTTGTGCTGTAAAGCTGACATTTTGAAGGTACGTGTCTCTGTTTGGACAGCGACAGTGTGCACATATGGATTCAGTTTTTAACCTATTAGAGTGCTCTGTTTTGTTGGTTGCTCAGCATGCTCTTGCTTACCTCATTCCAGAAACTCTAGAATCAGTTACAGTGGCTTGAGTGTTGGTTGCCAGCAGCTCAGATTAAAGCGTTGGTCTGCCATAATGCTGTGCTATGAGGTAAGGCCATAACAGTGACTGTGAAGACAGGATCGATCATGTGATCCCGTCACCTCATCAAGGAGAAAACAGACGTTTTCATGCTGCATTGTGTTTGTCATGTATGTGCTTGTCAGTATGGAGGGTTAGTTGCTCCATATGTCTTCTGGATGTACGGTATTATAGAAAGGACAGTTATACATTATTTAAATGACTCCTAAATGCTGCCTAAATGCTTGCTGTTAGTGAAAAGCATTAACAAAAGGGCTTTTAGAAGGCTGCACAAAGTGGGTCTCCATGCTTATGGAGTGCAAAACAGCTCTTGGCATTTGTTCATGTGTTCCTGATCCATGCTGAGAGATGACATTAGGCAAGAGAGTGAAAGCAAGATGACAAGAGAGAGAGTGTGAGAGAACTGGCATTCGTTCAACACACATGACCTGTCCAGTGTCGCACAAAGTGTCAAGACGGACAAGGTGCAAACTAGATCTGTGTCCCGGTCTAATTTGTACATAGTGCAGCTATGCACCATTAAAGACATTTAGTGTTTTAAATTGCTAAAACGTCCACGACTTGAGTGTGAGACGCTCCTGGCAGGCGCTGTGGTGAGGACTGCAGTGCTTTCTATTAGTGGGTGTTATTGTGAAATGGAAAACACTCGAGTGTCTCCCCTGGCCCGTGTACAGCTTACTCACCCACCCACACATGCTAGCTGAAACCGACAATGTTCTGAACAAAATGCACTTCACTGGCCTCCAGCGTTCACTGCTGTTCTAGCCGAGCGCTGTCTGTTATCTTTAGATTCTAGAATAAGCGGTTTGCAGCAGAGTGAATTTCTTTGTTGGCTTAATGACCTAAACCCAAAGTCAAGCCAATGGGAGAAGAGCTAAGTGATGTTTTAGGCTGTTCTCACATTTTAACAAGGCTTTAAAGAGGCATTGCATCATTTTTCAAAATGTCTATAATTGTTGCAGTTTACATAAACTCCCAGTTGTCTAATGTGAAAAGGTTCATTGTAGTAAACTGAACAGTGGTGGAGATGAGAAGCTGGAGTTGTGATGTCTATAATGCAAAGCTGTTTTGTTTACTGTCCAAAATTAACCTACACATGTCTACTTGGTGTTTTTTTGGCTACGGTTAAAATGTAATTCATGTAAAGTTATATTGATGAACTGATGAACCTGTTTAGTGTTAACTTTCTAGAAGGGAGCGTTTAGTGGCACTGAATGCTTCAGAACTGTTTTCTGTTGTCACGACTGTTAACCGTTCTGACTCAATACTTTTCACAGCACTTTATTTGATAGGCTAATTATCAAGACACAGATATCAAGTAAAGCCTATTATTATTAAGGCTAGACGTTAAGAGTCCTCTTATCCCTGGAAAATGTCAGACCAATTTTTTGCAATGACTCAAGGTCTGCTGTGGACTTAATCAAACGAGCTATGTGTGAGACCATCTCTAGGAAGATTTAGAAAGTTTTGAGTGATGCATTTTGCAACAAACCACTCTATCACTTTGTTTCAGTCTCAATAACTGATTAATTTTAAAGTGAAATTCCTCTATTTAGCTATATGGAGAAATACTGCAAAATTTCCTCCTGGTCTCCTCCTGACCATGTATGTTTTCCAGATTCTTCTGTTTAAAGAACAAGTTGAAGACAGAAAAACTGCAGAAATAGTAGGAGTGAAATCTTGAAGCATTGTGATTATCCCTGTACAGATTTTTTTTATTAACTGTAAAAATAGCTTAATTATTATTATTTTAATATAGCCTGTGTTAGGCTATAACAGTATTTACCGCGATAAGATGTTTCAATAACTGTGATATCATTTAGCGGTATTTTGATGTGTTATTAATGGCAGGGTAGCCGCGAAATCACCCTTAATGGTCCGTCGGTACGTTGCAGTTGTTCCTTTCACCAGACGGCAGCAGTACATAAATGTATAGTACGTTTCACCGCTGTGTTAGCAAGGCGGAGTTAATTCAACTTAAGGCTGATTTAAGACTCATTTATTCTCCTCTACGTGCGGAAACACTTCCAGTAGAAGGCAGTTTGGAGTAAATCAAACATGGCGGCGGTGGGTGAGCTCGTAACTCTGTATTTACTTTAAAAACGAAGAAAAACGACTGTTTGTGGCGCTGCGGTGAAGATACATCATGGTTAAAATTTCTAACCAACTCGCAAAACCAAAACAGTCCCGCTGTTTCTTCTTCGCTGTGTTCGTATGGAAGTGGTGGCGTCTTGCACTGCCCCCACGCTCTGCAGCGGTATTGCTCCGTCCCGTCCGGATCAGTAATCTTTCCCGAAAACGTGCAAACGACACACTAAATAAGCACGGAGTGCGGACAGAAAGCTCAATGCGTATCCGTATTTAACGCTGAGTATAAATGAGCCTTTAAGCGTCGTTATTTTTCTGACTGAAGTCCTAAGTTTACAGAACTGCTCTTCAGCTGCCGTGTTAACAAATGTGCGTCGTCCAATTATATATCACGTGCTTGCGTTTCCAGGGGTTACGGGGCAGAGTTGATTAACGCTTGTGGTTTTATACAAACTATGGGTGCGTCTCAAAACCTAGTAAATGTCTTAGTAGGCACTGACTATGTAGTCAGCTGTTTAAGTAGCAGCGTTCTCTCCTCATAAAACAGAGATTACTGGGTAGTTTTTCTGGGGCCTTCAAATTATTTATATCGATATCGGAATTATGTCTTAGCGACCGAAATTAAGGAATATATCGCAATATCAATTTTGGCCATATCGTCCAGCACTAGCCTGTGTACATAATGACTATTAAATAACATGAACACGTAGCCTTTGGTTGTATTTTATAAGCATAACATAAAAACAGAAAACAAAACAAAACAGGAAAAGGCTAGATTACGTTTTATTAGGCTCATTAACGTATTCATGTACGCATAATTATCATCTTATGCCATGTTATGGTGGCATCAGGAAAATATTAGGATATCAAATTTTATAAATGCAGGTCTGTACTGTAATCATGTAAATTTACCATAGAATGCTTTTATTCAGTATTATAAAATGTTCTCTGATCTCTACATAGAAGCTATGTGACTTCTACACCATTTAAATCTCTATGACTAGTTCCTAATATTAGTTTTCTATGATTTGTTTTCTAGCTGTTTTGTGAGCGCATGAATAATTTGATGAGCTCTGCTCTGATTTGCCGGTTTAGACCAAGAAACCACAATAATCACATAGACACAACATATCTAAAATATACAAACAGGAAAATAAAACAAAATGGTATATAATATGTATCCTCTCTGGTGTAAATGAAATAAGTCGTCATTGTTTAGTTAGATAGCTGTGCTAATGCTAGTCACTTGGAACTTGCTAATAACTAATGTGTGCTCCAAGGCAATCTGACTTCAACCGTTAAAATCTGACTTTAATCTCACAGCATGGCTGCAACTTACAGGTTGCTGTTGAGGTTGTGATGCTAATACAGGTGGAACTGCTCCTCTCCTCCTTCCGTGTCAAACTGCTCGATATTTCCAAGATGCTAAGTTTGCTAACTTTAGATGCTAACTTTAAGGAGATCCAGTTATAGATTTGAGCGTTGAAGTTGGTTTCTAACTTCCAAAACTTTTCCGCTTCACCTTAACTTGTGCCACAGTTACTTTTTAGTTTTGGAACATTTGATTAAGAAGTTGGCAAACAGGAAGAAGCCTTGTTTAAAAAAAGGTCTTGTCCACCTACAGTTTGTTTCCTTGGAAAAGATTTGTTGTTGTTTTGTGAGATAGTGTATGAAAATATAGGAAGAGCAAATATTAATGAGTTAAGATGTTATGTAGCAGTTGGGGATTTGTGGAATTGGCTTGCTAGTTTTTCGTTCTATGGTTTCTTTTTGGAGACAGGTCAGTATATGTTCTTTCTACAGCAGAGTTTACAGCTGCCTCATGCTATTTGTTTTCTTTGTGCAGGCATCTTTCCAGCGCTCCAACAGCCATGATAAGGTAAGGAAGATTGTAGCAGAGGAGGGACGCGCCGCTCGCAACCTCATTGCCTGGAGTGTACCTCTGGAGAACAAGGAAGAGGAAGGCATGTACACACACACACACACACACACACATTTGCAAATTAAACTGTGTTAGCAGTACCATCACCGTACACAGTCCATTACCATCGCTAATGTGGTGCTTTGAACACTCAGTGTCCCAAATGTCACGTTTTTAGTTACCTGCAGTTACAAGACTGTCCTTGTTCTTGAGCCTCTTCAATCCTCAGGGGTTGTTGTACTTGAACAGGCTGCCCCAGATCCAGAGGCTTTTCCTGTACTAATGGTGTTGTTTAAATGGACCTTACAGGGTCTCTCGTCAGGGAGTTTCACATGATTCCTAGTGTAGAAGTTCCAGTGCAGGTATAGATGTAGTATTATTAGTGGTGATAAAGTTAACACATTAACAACATATCCACTACTGCTCAAAAGTTTAGGATCACTTCATGCAATTTTTATGCAATTCACAAACAATATTGTCCATTTCACAATTAATGTAAGTGTATCGGATGATTTTTAAAGAATAAAAAATGTTTGTATTAAAGCATATTTTTGTATAGAGGCTTATTTTGCATATAGTCCTATTACCAATTCTCAGTCCTCTGTCTAAATCTCCTGGTAAGGCCACCAATCCAAGTTAAGGATGTTATTGGGCTAATTGGTTGTTAGGACACGCTTGCTCAATTGTGATGCACAGCTGAAAAACATTCTACTAATAAGTGAGTATAAAAGGGAACAACATTCTAGGTTAGTTTAGTATCTGAAGCATCAGCAGTTGATGGCTTGCTGACCGGCTCAGAATGGCCAGAAAGAAACAACTTTCTTTAGAGACCCGTCAGTCCATTGTTGTGTTAAGGAAGAAAGGCTACTCCATTGAAAACAAGAACATTTCACTGTGATATCAAGCAGTAGTGTAGCAGTAGTGTATATATAATAATTCATGCCATTAACGCAACATTTTTCAGGTATGACACCTTCCAGCTATCCGTAGTTCTGACCTGGAGCCTAGCTGCTCTGTTGCTGTTGTTATGACTCCATGATTGTAGTCCTGTAGTTCAAATACTACGTCTGAAAAGTTTTATTTACATGAAGATTGATTGAAGATGTCCTGTGTATTTCTGGTAACATATATGCCAACTTATACTACAAGACAGTAAAACAGTTGTCTGTGAAAAGAAGATATGAAGGACATTGTGAACAAAGAAGTATAGATGCAGATTCTTTGTAGTGTAAAGTTCAAAAACCATGTTATGTGGGGCTATTGGTTTGTAACATTCACATCTGTGAAAGCACCATGATTGTTGAGCATATTTCAGTGCGACATATTCTGACATCTAGGTGGCGTCTTTTTCAGAGGCACTCATTGAACATGATGACAACAGGGCACATTCAGCTCAGCTGTGTACTCAGCCAATGCGGGTGCTAGACTGACCATTCTGCAGTCTGGAGCTGTCTCGTTTTGGAACCATTGTCTTATTAAGCTCAAAAGCAGAAAACGCTCCGAAAGGTTACACAGCTGAACATTTGTATAACAGAATAATGGTAAAAAAAAATTCACCCTCAAAACTAGATCAATTTCTACCCTGGCTTGTTTATTTGAGTAGCACCACAGCGGCTGTTCAAAGAGCTTCACACAAGCGGAGGCAAATAAGACTATTAAGTAACAAATGTTATGACCTCCTGAGATCTAAACCCTCAGAAAGGTATTTGCACAAATAGGTACAAAAATACTATTTAAGTGAATTGAGATGAAACACAATAAATATTAACAAAGTAGGAATTAAATAGAAAATAAAAATACTGTAGCTATAGGATAAAGTACAATGCTAAACAAAAGCACAAGAAAACAAGAACATCTTTAAACTGGATAAGGTTGGAGCATATCTGTCTGGGAGTTTGTTCCAACACTTGGCAACATAATGACTGAATGCTGCCTCACTCTGTTTGAAACTGTTTCTGGGCTGACTGACCGGTCACGAGTGAATGCAGAAGCCTGTTGGTTTAGTGTATTTCAAGCAGATCAGCAGTGTATTTTCAGTGATACACATACAATTAGAAACACTTGAAGTCCTGGAAAGGCTAGTAAAGAGACCACTGCAGTAGTTCTGTCTGCTGAAGACATCAAGTAGCTTTGAATGTTGTCCACAGTGCGGTGGTAAGATATTTTATTATTTTTATTTTATTTATTTTTTAATATAAAGATTTGGCCCAAAGGTAGCATATAATGGTTGAACCGTAGGGGGGCTAAAAAGGGGTCCTTTTGAAACACCACAGGTCAGTGTTACCTGGTTAGTTTCATGCTTGTTGATGGTAATGAAGTAGCTCCTGTTTTTCACATCAGAACAGGCTAGAAACCGTTTCAAAAAGCCTAGCTCATTTTTTTTCTGTTTGTCTAAAATGTATAATTATTAGAGACAGAAATCTCTAAACTGATTTTTTTTATAAGAGAGACTCCTTCACAGGCCTGAGAGGAGCAACCCATTTACAATGTACAATAAATCCACTGCTAGGAGGGACTAAGGCCAACAGTAGACTTCAATCTGACTCTGTAGAAATGAACACAGTGTGGCAAGCAGATTTCTTTATTTTGACTATTTGCTGACACGTACTTCTGAAATGGTTGCATCGTTTCTGGCATTTTGTTGACTTATTTTCAATTCCATACAAGTAGGTGTGCTGGTTCACTAGTTGTCTGGACCAGCAGCAGGAAATTGATTCAGCATGCATCTGACATTAAGCGTTTCTAGCACGGCATGTGCTCTGGCAAAAACAGTCCAAACCAAGTTTTATGCATGTATGAACGCATGTCATGTAAAATTATTAAAACAAAGTAAGAAGGTGTCAATCTAATGTGAATATTCCATATGGATGAAGGTTTGGCTTGAGTTACAGTACACATGGATCTAACACAACAAATTTAAATACATTAGTATTTCTACAGGTCACATTATAGTAGGATACCCTGTACATGGAATAAGCCTAGGAGTTAAATCTAAGGCGGTAGACTGCGAGGCTGGTGAAGTTTCCTCCCCTGGCGCAGTGTTCACTTATTTTGTGTATTTATTATGTATATATGTATATTATGTATGTATGTATGTGTGTGTGTGTGTGTGTGTGTGTGTGTGTATATATCATCTACAATAAATACATACACATACTGAAGCAACCTTCAGTGTTCTGTATTCTTTAAATAGGGTAAATCTAGATTTCCTAAAACTACTGATCTGAAGTTGTACTGACTGAGACCGGAGTAATGATAGCCTCAGGAAGGCGGTGCTGTTAACCTGCTTTACTGATCCCAATGCAGCATCTGTGTAAATGTATTTATGATGCTAATATAGTTGGTGAATTTAGCCGTTCTAAGGTGCATCCACACCCAACTTATATAATCTCCATATAGAAGCCCTACCTGGGGCGCTTCAGAGCAGCAACATGTTAGCCTAAAGACCCCGTTACCCATGACAAGTGTCAGCTAGAGGTGCATAAAGCCACCCTGCATTGGCTTGGGAAGCAGTGGAACTGCATTTCCTGATGTGTTAAAGCTCCATCCGTCAGGAATGATCTGTGTTTATGAACCAGACTAATCAAACATTAGTACCTGACAAATACTGTTACAATCAAATTCTCACAGCAATAGTCAACAACTAGTGCAAGCCTTCTAAGAATATATATATATTTAAAGTTATATATATTATATTATATTATATTATATGTTATATATATATATATATATTAAAAGTGGAATTAAGACCTTTTATTTAAAATTCAGTTTAAGGTTAATCTAAATCTTGCAAAAAAAAAAAAAAAAATTGGGATCTGGCATGACCATGTCCCAAAAAATTATGATAATTTTGTTTTTATTTTGCTTATTTCTGTCTCTGTTAATACATTGGGTTTGAATAGATCATGCTCTAGGTCTTGTGAAGTTCTAGAGCCTGAACAGAATATTTTTGTGTTCCTGTAGGAAAATGTGCGGTTTGAACAAATTTGGTAAAACAGTCAGTACAGTGATTTTAGCATTAACCAGTGACAAAAAAATTTGTCAGCAGATCAAATTGCTAGCACACTCATTTAGACTAGAACTTGGTAGAACCTTTTTTGCAGTCACAGCTTTAACCCTGTTGTTAACTGCTTGCAACAGGGTTAAAGCTTCCTGGCAGATTTGCTCTCTATTATTCAGGTTAGTTGGCACCACAGGTTGTCTATGTGGCTGTCTGGGTGGTGTGATGCAGCTTCCATTTCTTTACAGCTGGGCCAGCTGTTTTTATTAGGATATCCAAAGATTCTGAAACTTTTTCCGGTCTTGTATGTGTTTAACGCTGTATTTTTAGAATGCTGTATGGTTTTCGCTTTTACAGCTTTCCAATTAACTATCTGACGAGTAGTACTTGAAATACACACAGATTACTAATAGATTACTCAATAGTAATGGCCCTGCCTATTTTAGAGCCTGTAATATTTTGACTCATTTGTTTGTTTGTTTTTCTTACAGGAAAATCAAAGGTTCACAGCAACAATAATGCAAGAGCTCAGCGAATCAACTCTGGACAACACAGGAACAAAAAACAGGTTGGAACTTTAAGATTAAGTTAAATCGGACATGTGCCTAGATCAGCCACTAGATGGCACCAAAGACCATTTTTTGGAGGTCTGACATGCCAGCAGATGCCTTGCCTGTGTGTTTAGAAATATGTAGTTTGGTAATAAAGGCATCTGTTCATCGTAGGGTGTTTCTGTAAAACGAGCCTTGTTGCTTGTTGCGTGTTGTTGCAGCCTGGAGGACTGGACTGTAAGGCTGCGGCGGGGTCCCTGCTGGAGAAAGGAGCAGAGAAGAGCCCCACGAAAACCAGGCAGCCGAGAAAGGTAGATCTGAGGGCGCGCTACTGGGCCTTCCTGTTTGATAACCTGCGCCGGGCAGTGGACGAGATCTACGTGACGTGTGAGTCGGACCAGAGCGTTGTGGAGTGCAAGGTAGGAGCTCAGAGCCTTTCACGTTACGTTCATCATCATATTTGAATCTTTTTCTCCAAGTCTTTGGTTTAGAACCTTAGAAAGACATAGATAATAAATCCATGAGATGATTTATTATATTCTACATTTTTTCTCATATTTCTATATTAGGTCTACTTTGGATTCCTCTGTACTATTAACAGTTATAATTTGTTTTCTAGAATTAAACAGACTCAATGTCAGCGGGTTTAGTTAAATAAAAGGGCATTCTATTGATAAAAACAACACAACGTAACGAGTTGTAAGAAGCATTTCCTGAGCTTTGCATGGCCTTGCCAATGGAGGTCCACCCAGAGGGGGAGTGTTGCCTAATTTCTCTAGCATTTCCATTTTTTTTCCCTGGCAAACACTGGGCCTTCACTCAGAGGAAAGTCTGGCTGACCTCTCAATAAAGATTCCTGATAACCCCGTCTCTACTCTTCAGGAATGTGGATTGGGCTCTGGGAGTCAATCAGATTTACTACTGCCCCACAGTCACAGAGGAAATGATATCAGACACTAGCGCAGCTCACAGTATAGAAGTATTTATGTAAATGACGTTTTCTGCTGATCCTACATGAGACTGGATATGAATTTCAGAGCAAAGCGTGGGATTCCGATGAAAATTCCAGTTAGAAAAATAAAAATAAACACATCTTGAGCAGTCCAGCAGAGCTGTTTCACTTACTGGCCACTAGAGGGAAATAAAAAGTCAAATAGAGTGTTTCCAGAGTTTCCCTCCTCCTCTCAACATTCCTTTTGTTTTCTGGTTTGTGTCAGAGAGGGCTTTGAAGGTGCGCTGGTGAGAGAATTATCACTGGTCGCTCTCTAGGGCCTTCCTGGAGGGAGTGCAGATTGATGATGGTGTGTAAACAAAGTCCCCCGCCCCACTCCACCTTCATTGTGTGTGTGTGTGAATGAGAGAGAGCCCAAGAGCAAGCCCAGAGGGTTCTGAGTGAAGGGTTTAAGATGACGTCTGATAACACCGTTTTAAACTCGCCAGGTAGCTTTGCAGTTTGTTTTGCTTTAAAAACCCTAGAAGCATACGGAGGAACACGCACTGCTATTAGATATGGTGAGCCACTTCACCTGACCATATAAACATTTCTGGAGTGCTCTGGATGTTTTGTGAATCCCACAGTCAGCTGCATAGAGAGGAGTGTAATACGGTGCGGTGTGCGTTGGCATAGCCATAGCCATCTCTCCGCAGGGCACCAGGCTGTATGTTGACTCTGGCCGATACAGTGCGCTACAGTGCTCAATCTGGGCTCCTCCCGCGTGCCCTGCAGTGCTGCCTCTGATTTATCTATTGACGTGTAATCCGGAATTATGCTAAGCACGATCGCTAGCGGCCACGGCTGCTGAACAGCTACAGTGTGCTCGTGGATGGCACTTCTGTTTGGCCGCAGTGGGTGTACCCAGTCACTGGGTGCACTCGCACTACTGTTCACCACTCCTCAGGTATTTGGGCTGTGGGTCTCTGAGAAATGTCTCTGGGCTTATGTACTTAGTAAAGCTAGGATACAGACAGCCAACCCACAGTTGGCCCTCACAGCAATATAAACAAAATAAAAAAAAAGAAAATAAACAGCGTTTTTAACTTTTAACACCTTTTAATAGAACATCATCCAACCAAGTACTGTGAACATCAGGAGCTAGCAGAACCAGTAACACAAAGACAACAAGTGGATTCCTCATCTACTCATAAATACTGAAATGTGTAAGTACTAGAACCAGCAATTCCACAGAGCACACAGGGACTGAGTTATAGCAATAAGGGTTTTCTTACTCAGTAAAGGCAGTAAGAGCTTTTCAGAGCCTACGTCTCCTCGTCTCGCATGAGTTTTAACAGATTGTTCAAATATTTTGGAGAAGAGGAACAGACTGCCATGCCGGGAAGCTGGAAAGTTACTCTTTATAAAATGTGCCACTATTGCTTTTGAGTTAGTTGTATATGACTGAATGTTCTACATTAAAATATTTGGTAACAATTTACGCCAACATTCATGTAGGGTTAGGTCAGCTGTTGTGACAAACTAAAGCAGGTGTCATGTAGCGTTATGATCAGTGCCCTGCAGTAAAGTGTTACCAAGCATTTTGTCTTGCTGCTAGAAGCTAATTCAAGTTGTAGTCTTGGGTAATTAAGTGTCAGTGGCCCTGCTTGGTATCGGTATTGGTATCGGCTAGTTGTGTTAATGGGCAACTAGCAATTGGAGCCCTTATTAGTTTAGCATTTTTCTAACCCTACCCAGCTGCAGGAAGGACAGTGCTGTAACGCACTGCTTTATACACAGAAATTTACAGGAAACAACAGGAACTGATGTCCCTTTTCCTGACGAAGCTAATGTGTTAATAATAATGGAATAAATGATTAACACCTTTTTTCTAATTTGCTGCTTTGTTCCATTGCAAATCTCAGCTGTTCACAGACTGTATGTTGCTGTGAGTCCACAACTTGAGGTCCTTTTATTTGAATACAGCTTTTAAACTGTATGTTCTGTTGATTTCCTGCTGCTGTCTTACTTTGAATTGCGCATCACGCAGGTTCATCGAGTCTCTAGTGTCATTTACAAGCAAAGCGCAGTAGCAGACTAGACTGGACCATGCTCAGTAAGCAGAAACTAATAAAAACAAGTGAAGTGTATTGTTCTCCTCGGAATTTCTCCTTGAAACAAGATGCAGTACAGCAGTGTGAGCATCGGTCATGTTGATGATGATGATGTCTGAGTGATTTTCCTCTTAGCCTATGTTACTAAAATGAATAATGAAGCTTTCTCGTCCACACGCATAGCAAAAAAAAATAAATCTTATTTTTAAGTGACTCTTTATAGCTAACTACTTGCTACAGATGGGGTTAATTAGGATTATGTTAATCGTTAGACAGTCTTAAAAGAAAAAAACACAATGTGCAATGAACGCTTTTTGTATACTGTTTTTTTTTTCCACATTTTCTATAGAATAACTGAAATGTAAAAAAACCAGACACACATCTCGTAGGAAGTGTATTACAAGTATGATCGGCCCAGTTATAATAAGCATTGTCATATTTAAAAATGCTTCTGAGCTTGAAAATATGAGAATACTATCTGTATTCTTTTTGTAGAATTAAGGCGACTGCGAGCTGGACGGCATGCGGTGCAGTACAATGTTAGTACAGTTAGTTAATCCACTTGGCTCACCATTGTGTCTCTATGGAGAGCGCTGACCCTCAGCCAGCACTGTATTCTCCCACACTCAGGGGCTTGATTGGCCCAGCTGGCTGATTTATGCTCATATTCTAATAACACCCACATCTTTAACCTGCAGCCCAGAGGCCTAATTAGTTCTTATCAGACCTTTCTTCCATCCCAAGCTCTGATTTATACCCCCAGAGCCTGTGGTGAAGACAAGTCTTCTTCATCCCCCTCTCTGTGTATGTGTGTGTGTTTGCATGTTAGCGTGTCTGCATTAGGAATATTGAGAAACAGTTATCTGTTGTGTTTAAACTCTCGGCTGCTATAAGTATAGTTATAATCTGACATTAAATAAAAATAGCTATTAAATTTTTAAGCTGCTAATGTTTGTATAAAAAACAAATGGTCGTATGGTAGATTTACTAATGTTCTGATTTTCCCTCAATTAGATTTTAAAAATTGTGATATATCGGCTTGCTCACCATATTTTAGTACATTGAATCGTAACCCCTCTATCATGAATTGTATGTGTACTGAGCTCTTGTATACTTCACAGATTGATTATATTTTTCAGAAAAAACACATTTTATTTTAAAACTAAAAATTAAAACTAAATGTCATTGTGCAAAATATCAATCTTATATTTTAACCTTTGTTAATTGTTAATCCCAATAAAATCAAAATATCACCATCAACAACTTTTTTTTTTCTTTTTTATATTTAATTTCCACAAAGCATACGGGGTATGAGACCTGTGAATTAGACGGAAGGTATCATTTAATATGTGGTTTCTAATTTTGATTTTGTTTTAAACATGATTTTGCTGTTATAGTTTTTTGTTTAATTATTTTTTTATTCACCACAGTGTTGAAGTAGTTACACTCTCAGTATAAACGAAGGCTGAACAAGCTGCTATTTGTGGTTATTGAGTGTGTGTTTGTTATGCTTGTCCCGTGTGAAGCCTACTGATTGATTTCCTTCAGTCATTTTTTTGCCATTGTTAACTGTCCACTTTAAGTGTGTTCGCTGCCGGCCGGTGTGCTGTTAACCAGCTCCAATCAGCAGGCTCCTGCTGGACACATCTTTCACTGGCCTGACTCCTCTATTAACTAAATGCACTATGGAGCTTTCCTCTCAATTACCCCTCCCTCCAGCCCACCCATCAATCTCTCACCCATCTGTTTCACAGCATCTCTGCCCTCATCCTGCCTGCCTGCCTGTCTGCCTCCCAATGTATTCAGATCAGCAGGCTCGTCAGGGCCTGAGCGCTTGTCGCCACTCACCTGCACAGCCTCTCTATTAACACTTCCCGAGCCTTCTGCTCAGGTGGGGATTACAGTTAGGCTTAGTCCTGGGTTAAGAATCCATTTGACTGAATAGTCTGTGTTAAACGCTATGTGTAACATTCTTCTTTTAGGGCAGGACTTGACTGGTCCTAGAAGTCTGTCTGCAGTTGTTAGTTACCCTCTGCATATAGCCAGGAGGATCCATGCACAGTGTATCTTCAGTTAGTAGTGGTCCTAATATCGCCTGTGCAGTGTTTGTTTATCAGAATGTTACTTTTTTTGTGTAACATATGATTTAAATCATGCAGGACATTCACATCAAGGATTAATGTTTTTTAATACATTTCCTGGCATATGCATGACATGCATATTAATCCCTTGTGACATGGCAGAGTGTTCCAAGCTATTTTGGAGCATTTCTATTGGTCCATTCATCATGACATTTTGATTCATATTGTCGTGTTCAGCTGTCATGTTCAGATGATGGCAAAAAATGGAAATGGACAAAAATAAAGATATATATATATATATATATATATAAGACCTATATGGTATAAAGTCCAGTACAGTTGTTATTTGGTCCTGTAGTTATGGTATTGATAAATGTTAAACATTAGTTAGTATGATCAAAATAGCTTTTAAGTGTATAGCGGTATCAATCAAATTGTAAAAATAATAATAGATTTGTTTGTGAAAAGTATTACTGCGCCTGTCTGCATCACAAGTTCTCTCGTGGGCCTGGGATGCTGCACTGATTGAAAGACATGAGGTTATTCTTATGTACGGGTCTCCTGCACTGAATCTATATTAAATAATGACTAGACTAGAGACAGAAGCTCTGTCAGGACCCCAAATGTTTGATTATTACTTTCTGTTTCATATCAGAGAAATTATAATTGCTTCATTGTTCCATGTTATCATAGCTCAACTTGCTTGGAGCCTTGAATGTTGATTCTATGCACCATAACCAAATTATTTGACTGGTTTATTTTGTAATGCATAGGCATGGAGGTCTTTTAAAAGACATGTTTATATTAAAATAAACATACCTGTACAGGTAGTTAAGTCTCTTGCTGTATTAGTTTGCCCTTTTATGGATGTAACGTACAAGTGTTATTATAATGGTTCAAACCTGTGCCATAATCAAATGTGAAATTTGGCCAGTTTTGCCGGACCTAATGCAGACTTGCCTGTTTTATAGGTTTTTACGATTTAGGGTGTTTTCTCACGCTGCACAAAAAAATCTAAAGCCAAACCACCGACGTTCTCAGAGCATATTTACATCACGACTATTTTGTATTCTTTCTGAATGATGACGTCAGGTGGGGTCATATTGTAACTTTGGTTGCTCCTCTTGTAGCTCTACATTTTATGTCACTTTACTTCACGAGTGAAGCAGTGCTGCTTGTGAGGCCTAAGTGAGGAGCAGCTTTAAAACCCAAAGCAATGAGATTCTCTCTCTCTCTCTATCCATCTCTGCATATTCTATTTTAAAGTAAAAAAGTATAGGGAAAATTAAAAGAGCTAGCATTTTCCCCTTCAGCTTTCAATGTTCTTGCCAATGTTTTGATGTCATTTTGCTTTTTCTTAAGTTGAGAAATCCTGAATTCCTCAGTAGAGGTCAGTGATCGTTTATAATGTCTGTTACTGATGATACCTACTTTAATCTGTATCAGTATGTGTTATATTTAGTCTTGTTTGATGAGACTAACAGGAATGAATGGAATTGAAGTTAGTTTACATTAGCTGTGAATCTGAGTAGTTTTTAAACAGTTTATAATGATGGTGATTTTAACTGGAGCATATGTTTTGCTCTGTTTTGGGTTAGACACTGGCTATAAGATAAAAGATACCGAGTTTCATTAGGAAGATATTCTTCATTATTTATTGGAAGCGAATTGTATAGGTTTATTTAAATTATCTTTTTTTTTTTTTTTTTTAAGCACAGGCTAGGTGAAAGGTTTTTTTTGCGTTTTCCCCAGGTTGAAGGTCTCTGATAATCAGTGCTGGAGCAGGACCCAATTCTTGGTGTGGGGGTCTTTGTGTGGGCTCAGGGATTCCCCAGAGTCACCCTCCCTCTTGCAGATTGAATGTCGCACAGACAATGAGATGCCGTCATCCGCCTCGCTCCCATTGCCAGTAACTAGAAATGATTAGAGCCCCAATCAGATTTGCCAGCCCCCTTTTTGCTAAACTAATTGGTAATTTCAGCCGCACCTCTTGTGGGGGACCAGTGAGGCAGGGAAGAGTGGTGGTGGGTTCCCCTCCCTCTCTTTTGTTCCCTGTTGTTCTCTGTGAATGGAGGGGTTCCCTGACGGTGGCTGAGATGTGAGTTGTGCTCCGGTGCCTGTGACCGTGCCTCGATGCCTGGGCCTCGTTGTCTGTAGGAGCTGTAGGAGGTGGAACGGAGGTTTAGAGTTACGGGAGCCCCTGTCTAGGCCCGGAGAGCAAGAGCTCCACTGAGGCTCCAGTGAGACCGGAGTGCCCTATCCTTCCAGGCTAACTAAAAGTAAAAGGGCTTTCAGACCATAAGGGTAGATCTGTTCTTCTGTCCCATGACAGGCTTAGCTCACCTTTACCTGGGGCAGAGCGGTGCGGGGGGGTGGTGAAGCATGAAAATCAGCGTGGTTTGGTTTTATGCATTTGTTTGCATTTTTGGTAGTTTCAGAATTTGGCTTGGTCTCTAAATCAGGGCTCCCAGTTCCAGTCCTGGATGAACACTGTCCAGCACAGTTTGTCCTGTCCAGTGGTTCAATTATTTCAACACACCTGATTCAGCTCATCCGTTGGCATTACCAAAACGTCCTATGTTTAGTCCTAAAGTTAGAAAATTAGATGCTGTAAATCGAGACTGAGTTAAGATTCCTTGCGAATTCATATTAGCTAATCTTAAATTAGGACTTTCGATTTACAGCATCTAATCTCAAATGGAAAATTCCCAAACTTCTTCTTAGTGGTCCGTAATCACTTAGGTCTATCATGATGATACCTTGTGAAGGTGCAGGTCAGTTACCTAGACAGCTGCCATTGTGGGGAAAAAAAAACCTGAAGTATATTCTCTGCAATGGGAGAGGCTTTTTTTACTGCCATCAGCCACACCAGTAAAACTTATCTTTTTGTAGTATGAATGAATGTGAGCTTGTGTTAAATGTCACAGTTACTCAAATAAAATAACTGATAAGCAGTAGAACGAGAATGAGAAGTAAAGATAATGTTTGGAAACCTTTGGGTCATCCTGAAGTTATGACAGTATTTAGGACCTTGTTGTCACGTTTGGATCCTTCTGTAGTAATATATATCATTATTATAATTTTTTATTAATATTTGGGGTATCTATAAGGTTATGAATTTGGGAAATGTGGTTCAGGCTACGGTCATATTTTAGTACTAATTGAAGTTGTCATGGTCACTAAACAGACAAGATAAATCTTAAACGGCCAAGCTGTTTTGGTCTCTGTATGTATCTGTATATATCTATACTGAGTTCCAGACAGTTCCTGAAACACTGACTAATGCGTAAAAGACAGTAAGTCTTGACCATGACTGTTTCTTCACTGTAGCACTGCACTGTTTCCCGCGTAACCTGAAGCCGAGTCATCCCTTGACCTCTGCGTAAATGAAACTGAATCATGAGTTAATGTCTTTCACTGAAGCACTCATGTCTGGCACATGCTTTTTTCCAGGAGGTGCTGATGATGTTGGACAACTATGTACGAGACTTTAAAGCTCTCATCGACTGGATCCAGCTACAGGAGAAGCTGGAGAAAACCGATGCCCAGAACAGGTGACACACACACACACACACACACACACACACACACACACACACACACACACACACACACACACATTGGGGACTCATTCATGCTTGTGCTCCAGTTGTCGTGTGTTAGAACGGATCAATAGGAAGAGCTGTAATTTAAGGCGATCCACCAGTTTATTGGTTTCTCTTTAACCAAATGGCTAAATTACCACAACAAGCGTACATTGATTAAGGTATAAACTCAAGCTTTTAAGTTGCTTCCCTGTTTCAATGGTTTAGCACTGGCTACTTATTGATCAGGCAACCTTTCCATGCACTCTTGTTTTTTTTTTTTTTGCAACCCAGTACAGAGTGTAATTTGCACTTTATTGGGAAGTGAAAAATTGCCACTACACTGATTTTAAGGAGCTATAAAGCAACTCTAGTAGTTTTTCTTTTTTTTTTCTTTTAGTTTTTTAATGTTCTATGATTTATATATGCTTTTTTTTATATTGTTTCAGGCCGACGTCTTTGGCGTGGGAGGTTCGCAAGATGTCACCAGGGCGTCATGTTATGCCCAGTACATCGACAGACCGAATCGTTCCATCTCCCAGTGTTCGCCGTTCCCTTAACTTTGGGTATGCGTATCCACTGCTCACTGCAATTAACTGACCACTTGTATCAAGTAGAGCTCAAATCAATGGTTTTTTTTCCCCACTCCTCCACAATCAAGACCACTCATAGAGTTTAGCCACAAGCCATTATCCCATCTAACTTCCCACTAATTGAAACTGTGTTCTCAGTTAGCAAACAATGCCTAATGCTCGATGTGGGGAAACTCTACTTCCTACATTAACGCTTGATATTTGTCTCCCTCCATTAGTGTGTTTTATTTTTTTTTTTACTGGTAGTGTAAAAGGAAGACGGTTGCTAATTCAATTAAAAGGGCACTGAATGGCCAAATTAAGAAATCAATGGAAGATATGATACATAGAGAGGCCCGGTTTGAGGCTGGAGAGAAGATGTCCATTGTCTGGAAGGGCTGTGGGATCGATCTGTGAAGCCCAAGCGTTTGTTTAATGCAATTTTTGCCGGGTTTTTCCGTGGCTGCTCCCAGAGACAGTGGGAACGCAGATATGAGTGTGGTTGAAGACTGCTGAAGCATGGAGTTCAATACCTACATTACACTGTAATCGGATGCTGCAGGAAATGGATATTGATCAGGCAGAGGGGCTGTCAGGCTGACCTGGGAGCTGCTGTCTGGATCCTCCATCCGCTCTAATGCAGGATGCCCGGAGTGGCTAATGTGCTACAGTTAGCACTGGCTGGTCTAGGGACAGAGTGCCAGACCGATCCTCTCTCTTAGACCTGTGATTATTCTGATGAACTGATGGTAATATACTGAAACCAACAGTGATAAAATAAGAACTTTTAAATAAAATAAGTACTTTTGTTGCACAGGCCTCTGTGGGAGTATTTATAAACACAGCACTAGGCAAAAATGTGCATTTCATTTATTACATATTTTAATTTTAATTTAAGTGCATTTTTGGGAAAGAAAAAAAACCTTTTTAACAGATAAACACACAAAAACCTTGGCGGCTAAATAGATCTTACTTTGGTCAGTATTTTGCTTTTATCCAGCATCAGTTCTTTTCAAAACACTTGCTTTCAACTTTTCATAGAAATCTGCAGAGATATTATTATTACACTTTTCTGCTTCTCATAAAACAAAAAATCCTAACACATTCAGTGAGGTGTGGACCCTGGTGTGGTCAGACCATTGTTTTTTTTTTTTTATCTTCTTTCTGTTCTCAGTAAGAGCTTGTCGACGGCTCTCACAGTGGAAGGGTGTTCAGTAACACCTGTGGATTTGTTCAGATTTGAAGAAGTGGAATTTCTTTTTCTCCTCTTAGGTTTTTTTAATGAAATAAGAATGTATTCTTTTTAAGAAAGTAACATAGGACCTTTTTCAATTAATCAGTTTTGCACTCTGTAAATGGCAGCTAATATGTTCAAGAAAGAAAGAAAAAGAAGAAGAACAACGAGGTTTAGCTCCGACAGCAACAGTATGAAAAAGTGTTTATATGTGTAAGTGTACGTGTGTCTGTTCTACAGGGGTCCTCCTCCGACACTTGCGGTAGCACGCCTCTCCCACTCCGGCCCCAGTTGGGCTGATCGGGTGAAGTTCTCTCAGGCTCTGCCCGTGCCAAACCAGAATGTTCCAGGTCCAACAGAGAAACCTGGTGAGCCGCGTGTCGCAGAACATTATTTCTGACAATGTGGAGCTTCAACATTATTTCTATAACTGATTAATCGATTAACGTTAAACGTTTAATTCCCTGAACACACCACTGGGCCTTCTACACTTTACTACACTCTGTTTTCGTGTCATTGCGCTGGAGTCATTTCTTCTTTAATGGTAACAGATGTTACTCCTAGTGTTACCCCTAATGCAGCGCAGTCGGTCTTTATATGTACTTGTAGCGTATGATAAAGCGTTTTTCTTTTTAATTCAGTAGTTCCTTAATCAGTGTCCTTAATGTCACTGATTATTCATTGTTTTTTTCTTTACAAAAAAGCCATTAAGAGCTGAATGTAGGATCTGAACTGTGCTGTCATCTTGTGGACCTCTGTGTTTCATAATTAATTTTACTTAATTTACAAGTTTAATTTAATGAATTTGCTAAGACGTATAGCAATTTATGAATAATAATAATTAACTATTATTATTATTATTTGCATTTACGGCATTTAGCAGACGCTCTTATCCAGAGCGACTTACAAAAGTGCTTAGTGTTCAGTATTCAGAGTATGAATCTCTATCTAGTACAAACAGGTTTAAGTCCAAACTACTCTTAAACTCAAACACTGCCGTAAACACAGGGCCAGTGCTGATACCTAGAAAAAAGACAATGCAATACCTAGCAAGACTGGAATACCTACAGAGAAGAGAATAAATACAAGACTACATACAGTACAAGTGCATTACTTAGCCAGTGCTCCTAGAAGATAAAGTGCAATTACAGTTTATACCAGTACTTTAGTATATTGGTGATTATAAGTGCTTTACAAAGAGATGGGTCTTCAGTCTGCGTTTGAAGACCGCGAGAGAGTTCGCTGTTCGGACAGCTAGTGGAGGTTCGTTCCACCATCTGGGTGCCAGTACAGAGAAGCGTTTTGTTGCGTGTCTTCCATTCTATTATAAATGTAATGTTGCATATTGATTGATTTTATTTATATTGCACTTTAATACTAGTGGAAATTCAAATTACTTTACAGACAGGTAATACGTTTTAACTGGAATATTAGAAATCAAAATTAAGCTTGATGTTCTGATGTTCTGTTTGGTAACTACTTGTATTCAGAAAATAAATAAATTAAAGTTCAATTAAAGTAATTAAAATTATTTAATAACTCAATTAAGCACATTATTAAAGGATTAATTATGTACTGCTTAAATTAATTTGCTATAAAATGCAGAGTTAAACAAAAATGACATTCCTTAAAAAAGTTTAAAAAATGTTTTCAACTTAAAGAAGTTTTGATTGCCTAATATATGTTAAAACTTTTTTTCCTCTATATAAAAATAAGAACAGAGAGGCTCTTCTATGTTTTCCTGTTTTCTGCAGTAGGCCAGTATGTGTGGCTCTAAGATCACATGCTGGAACATTATCAGACTGTGAATTGTGCTCGACCACCTAGAGCTTTAAAAACAAGTACTAAAGAACTTCAAACTCTCTTCTAAAAGACGCAGACAGCCAGTGCTGCCAAAACGGGGTTATGTGGGCTCAATTTTTCTTCACGCTTGTCTCTGTGTGTTCCCATAGGAAAAAAAGATGCGGAGGGCTGGGAGACGGTACAGCGTGGACGCTCGATGAGGCCTCGTTCTATCGCCATGGTAGCTAAGGTCAGCCCCGTCCTAGCCCACGTCAGCCCGAAAGATGTCAACAATAAGGAGAACCAGAAGCTCCAGGCCGCTCCCCAGGAGAAGGTTCAGTGGCCAGGGGAGCAGGGGGGACGCGATGATCTCTCCTCCCCAGAGCAAAAGCCAGAGTGTGAGAAGGCTTCCGTCATTGAGGTACTGACGTCAACCCGCAGCCCCCCACACATCAATAATTCAGGAGTGGCGGGGAGACTCGAGGGCTCTGTAATGTTATAGTGTTTTATCTGCCCTCGCTGTTTGTGTTTTGGGGTGTATTCATAGACGTGCAGTCCAGACAGGGCCGTATCAGTTAGGCAAGCATTGATTTTGTGCATATGTAGTGAGTCTACTGAGTCAGAAATATCATACGAGGTCTTATGAAATATGTATAGATCCTGTGTTCTACAGTGCACATAGGGTTAGACATGTTCTTTGGGGTATGCTAGTTGTACTGATAGATTTAACGCAAGAATGCAGTTAGTGTTTGCATGTTTTGATTGTGCTGCTACAGTTTTTGATGTGTTGGCATGTTCTTGCATTATCTTCCAGCATGTTGTTGTGTTTCCTCAGTTGGATGTTTGGTGTGATGAGTGTGTGTTTATGAATGTGTTTGTGTTGGTGATCTTGTTTCTGATGACCGTTCGTGAAGGTCCTTACTGAGAAGATTAGGGCTGGCCTGAATAGTTGTAATACACACATTGGTTTTGTTGGCATTTGTTTCATAGTTTAGTATTCAAAAGGTACTTCATCAGAATTCTAGAACACACTTGTGAATTCCTAGTGGTTTTCAGAGGAAGAGTCTTATTTATCACTACTTACAATATTTTATTATTAAACAGTCAAATATATTAAAATGGGAAACAATGTTTAAACAGAGAGAAATAGCCAGATACATGGTTGGGCTTGTCCTCAGTTGCGAAGTTTAGAGACAAAGCCAAACAGCTCTAAGCAAGCTAGTTAAGATGTTGATTTGATGAAATATGCATAGCTGTAAATACATACTTGTACATAACTCATCAACCCTGACTAACAATTATATTTGTCTATTGAAGTAGTTCACACATAACAGAATAGAACTTAACAATTTTCTTGCTTATAGCATCATAATATGTGTCAATATATTGAGTGACAGCACCTGTATAATAATACATATTGTATCAGCAGGGTATTATCAGTACACAGCTGTCACAGGCAGTCCCCCTGTGTGTTTTGGATGTTCATTGTAAGAAGGAATATAAAAGTGTGTAACTGTTTTTTATAAATACGAATGATTAAAAACAAACATACTTCAAATTTGTGCTTAAAATGGCAATACTATTGTTTCATTGAGAACAACTATTTGAATGATTTATTGCTTAAACACCACATATTTTATGTGTATATGTTTTGTATAATGCAGTCCGGGCCAGCCCTAGATAATATGCATGCTTGTGATTGTGTGTAAATATGTATGTATGTATGTGTGTGTGTTAATGCAGCCTCCATCAGACAGTGATCAAGAGCCTGGGCAGTCTGTCAGTTCCACCTCCGACTGTGTGCCACCACTTGTGTCTGAATCCCCTCCAGTCCCATCCTCGCCCCAACCTCCAGCTCCAGCTCCAGCTCCAGCTCCAGCTCCAGCTCCAGCTCCAGCTCCAACTCCAGCTCCAGCTCCAGATCCTCCGTCCTGTACCCAGCCGGAGGAGGCTGGTGCTGGACTGGCTGGTGGAGGGGAGCAGGAGCAGGAGCAGGAGCCGGCGGGTGTGGGGGCAGCCGGGCAGGTCATGGCACCATCTGCTGCCGAAGGAGCAGCAGCAGCGGCGGCCTATATTCCCCTGGCAGCGGTGAAACTGGAGAGCATGCTGGACCCCACAGAGCTTTCCACCGTGAGTGCTGAGAGACACAGGCCGGGGTCACAGCTCCCGCCTAAACAACGTCAATCCCAAAAACCTCTAGATACAGCAGTACCCCCACTTACCAAACCGTCCATAGGCAGAGTTGTGTATATCTGTACATGAGTGGCAGTGGAGGGCACTTATGTGTCTTTTGGAGTGCAGCGGTGCCATGCACTTAAAGACAGCTGTTAGTGCCTGGGTTGTTGGTTTTTAGTGCAGTAGCGCTGATTTCATATTCTCCTCAACAAACTTAAGTTTAAGGGTGAGCAGTATGGCGTCGTTTTCATGATAAATGACATCACTGTTCGCATTGTGAAGCGCATTGTGGATAATGTTAGTGCACAACACAAAGAGCATGATCAGCCTTGTCAACTTCAGTGCAAAACCTTGAACTAAAATCACTGTATTTATAGTTTTGATAACATTTTTTCTGTTCGCACTTAACAGACCTTAGAAAAAAGTGAAACATTGTGATATAAATTGTGTAATATAAATATCTTAGTGTCGTGAAGTTATTGCCATATCACTCATGTTTACTTAATTTTAGGCCCTTTAAACTGTCAAGAGCCTACGCTAAACAGCTATGCATGCACAGGTTCCGCCATTATAAACACTATTTTAATTGGATGTGTTTGCACCGGGTTTTGCTAAGGAAGCTCCCAGTTTGAGGAATTACTGACAGTCACTTGCTCCAGAAGTATAACTGTCAGATATAAAACTGATTCTGGATTAATATCTGATACTGGATTATCTTCTTGGCAGTTACTTTCAGAGTTAAACTGTGACTGTTAGAGCTGCCCTTATTTTCCATCCCTTTGAAATATACTAGTAAGACTACTACTCGTGCGCAGTGACATCTAGGGCTTCCAGATATCAGTCACACCTGATCTTGTCCATTCTCAATTGAATCTGTGATTGGTTAATTCTACTGTCAGATCTAATTAGTAGTTAATCTCAATGGCTTCTGTTCAGTTCCTGAAGCTCTAACCAATAGGAGTGCTTGCTTGGCTGTATATACCACTGTGCCTCCTCTAAAGGCTCACAAGGCTTTAAGGGTTCCCCCCTGCTTTACCCTTAGTACCTCCCTAGGTATAAATGACTCAGTTTGAACCAGACTGTGGAGTTCTTAACACATGTTAAATGATCTCCTATTATTGTGAGCTTCACTAATCTTAACCTCATAGGAGGTCTGAGCTTTACCAAGTTGGTCTTATCAATGTTTTTGTTTTTTTTAAGTTCTCTCAACTGCAGGCATATGTTAAGTCAGTAGTATTTGGTGTAGAAACGCTCCTTTCTTGGCCATGGCTTTTCTCTTGCTAGCTCCTGCCTTCCATTTCTTTAGCACATGTAGCCTCTCAGGGGTTAATTAAGGCTAAAGCCTCCCTCCTCTCTGCCTGAGCTACTGTCATCCATTTCTCAACAGCACACCAAAGCCTGTCTGAAACTATAGAGATGAATGGAGCATAAATGGCCTTGGGGGAGCGCTATCTAAGCCCAGATCTTATAGGAACCTGGCCTTACTGCTACAGAGGTCCAGACACCACCTCAATGGGTGGCTGAGATAAGCCCAGCTCTGTTTAGACTCCTGCTCGAGACTAACAGGCGCAGTGTTGAGAGAAATCTCTCTCTCATTATGCTCATTAGGATGAAGTGTCGCACCAGTCCCAGCGCCGCTTGGCCTCCGTCGTCCTGGTACGCTTCCCCTGATACTGACACTTGGCATTCTGCTCACTCGCCAGTTAAAAAGACACCGGGGTCAAGTGCCCTGGTCTGTAATGGTAGGAGCTGGGATTCTTTTTCCAAATATTTCGGTGATTTGCTAGTCATCAGGAGCCACGCAGACTCACAGGTGCAAAAGCAGCGTCAATGCCTCAAACGAATATATCAGACTTCCAAACTGACACCGTTTCGACGAAGTTCACAGGTTGCAGGTGGCAACATGACTGCGTGTAGGAAATGTCAGTTGTAAAGACTGAGCAGTGAGTGTTTGCCTGGTAGAACTTCTGTCCTCCATCTCCTCATCTTCATAGTGGACGTGTCCTGCATGACTTGGAAATGCTTCCCCATGTGTGGTTTTTGTGATTGATGTGTGTTTATGGATTGTGCCTGAGTTTTGACTTTTCATTTTTGCCCTTTGTTCACTTGGAAAACAAGTTAAGTGCAATTTTATTTTTCCGCAGTGCTCCAATATTGCATTGACTTTCTAAAGCCACATAATTTGCATATGATATTGATATTTTGGAGTACATCATCATATGGTCTAAATTCAGACGCAGACGAAAGTTGCTTACACCATGCCTCACTCCGAGAGTATTTGCGTTTGTGGCATGCTTCGAGAGGCGTGGTGTGGGCAGCTTGGCACTGTTCTAGTGGTTTATTTTCTTGTTGGAGAGTTCGTGCTAGTGGCTGAGCTTGATGTGGTGAGTTTGTAAGCGACTGACATTGTGTGTGTGTTTGTGTGTGTGTGTTTGTCGCCTGTCTTCAGCCTCAGTCCATGGCTGAGGTCCTGGCTAAGAAAGAGGAGCTGGCTGACCGGCTGGAAAAAGCTAACGAGGAGGCCATCGCCAGCGCCATCGCTGAGGAAGAGCAACTGACCCGAGAGATCCAGGCAGAGAACAGCGAGCTGGAGACGGACAACGAGAGCGACTTCTCTGTAAGGGAACCATTGTGCTTTCCTGTATACACAAATTAAACTGTTCACTGTAATAACAATATTTTGGTTTCTTTAAGCTTTTATATTAAAGAGGAATTCCACCTTTTTTTCCCAAAAGTTATTCAAATGAATTTGATTCTAATTAAATTTAATCAATTAATAAATCAGTCTAATCAACAGAGAATGTGTCGATGTTTTCATGGTGATGGGAATCCGGGGTCACAATGTCTACAACACAAATATAGCGGTTTTATTTACTGTCCAAAACAACCATTAAGCTTGCATGTGTTTTCTGAGCTGTTGATGGTAAAATACTGGTAAATCTGAAATTGTATGTTTTCTTTGGGAATGTTTTGGCTTTACTATACGACTCATGTTATCCTCTGCCAAGAAAGTTTGAGGCACAAAACTAAAATAAAGTTAGAGGGACCTATTTTGAGGCATTAAACATCTGATTCCTATCACCGCCACTGTAAATACACTTGGTTTCTTCAAATTTTTCCAAGTTTTTAAAAATTATATATGATGAAATTGCTCTTGGATGCACAATATAGGAGAATTTCTTTTTTCTTTACTCATATTGTGTTCCTTCTGTCCTGTAGGCAAGCATCGGCAATGGAGGTTGTGGACTTAACCTAGACTGGAGTGACATGCTGGCTGACTATGATGGTACTTAATTGTCCCGAAATCACACTTATTCATGTGTGACGGCATGGTCGTGCATGTTTTGACTTTCTACCACTGATATGTGCAGCTCGAGAGCCCTGGCGTCAGAGCACCTCGTGGGGAGACATTGTGGAGGAGGAGCCAGCTCGGCCCCCTGGCCACGGCATCCATATGCATGAGAAGCTCTCGTCACCATCCCGCAAAAGGTGCCCCAGTCCAGCATTATTTTATTTATTTATTTATTTATTTTTAATGCTTATTTAACACTTTCATATAAAAATGTTACATTCTGTTAAAGTTTTGTTACATATACTGTGCCAGTGTGGTGTTTCCTGTCTCTGCTCCTCAGCTCTGCGTATGTTCTGTGTTTTCGCTGCTTTAACTATTCAGCTAATAGCTTTTGTAGTTGGGGACCACTGTACTCATCCATCTGCTGTAGTGAGCTGGTGGCAAGAGCAATAAGCTAGAACAGAGGTCACTAATAGGCGGACCACGGTCCGGATCCGGACTTAGGTGTTGTTCAGTGCGGACCCTAATACACTATTGAGAACGATTTAATTTGGACTGTGTTCATTTTAAGCGGCGGAACTTTTCTTGTCTTTACGGTATACGAGCTTTGCGGCGCAGTTACCTCACAGACAAATCGCGTGCGTTGTAAGATCACCAAAGGCTCATCAGCCAATCAGGTCTGTGCAGATTTGGGAGTGTGACACACACAGGCTAGGTACGAAGCTAGATATGCAGCAGTCGGAGATTAAAGCGAGTCAGAAAGAACAACGTGCTCTAAAAAAAAAAAGTCAGCAGCAAAAACTGACTGTTTAACCAGGAAGGGGGAGATATGTTTAATCTTCTCACAGGCAGCTCCAAACCAACAGGTCAAGATGTGAAGTTGAGTTAACAAGGACACAAGTGTTTTATTTACTTTTTCTATAAATAAACACTAAGGTGCTCTTTTTTACAAAAACATTGTTTTTATTGTAGCCCTTGTTTTTACTTTAAGTGAGGAAAAAGAATTTATTAGAAGTTTTAACTGGACCGTACTGAACTTCCAGAGCTAGTGTATTAAAGGAGATATATTAAACTACATTCAGTATCTAGTGTCTGAGTGGTGATGGAACGTGAGGTTTTTCTTTCTTTTGGGTGATTCTGAAGGATTTTCCGTTACATAAAGCCCTTAATAGAACAAACTAACCCACCATGTCACGTATGAATGTGTGGCATGCACAGAGCAATCTAGAACAGTGATGTGATGTCACATGTGCTAATGTTAAACTTCTGTGTGGTGACTGATTCAGCAGACTTTTTTTAACAGGCTCTTTATGACTGATTGAACAGTATTCTGTCCACGCTATTGCAGGTTGGACATAAAAACAGGCTTGAGTAACATTTAAAGACAGACTAAATGTTTGAGCTTCAATTGTCTGTGTGTAATGTGAAGACCTGCTATAGAATAAGAACCTTCATTGAAACACAGCCATTGAAGGCATATATGAAACCAGTTTCTTACAAAGGAATAACTAATGGCTCAGACAAAGCCTGGATTAACATGTTCTTTGTTGTATACTATTCACAGCACTATTTAAACAGTAGTGGGAACTATAATAACTTTGGGGGGGTGAATGTATCCCTTTGGCTAGACAATATATGGTGAGAGTTTGGTTGTAATACCAGAGAGGGTCTCTGCACAGCTCTGAAAGTTGCACCCTTGAACTTAAGGAACGTCTTAAAGCTACATCTTCCGGAGTTTCTAAAAGCAAAAGAATTATCCATGTTCGCAAGGCTGCTATTTTAAGAAGTAATGTTTTGAGTAGCAGTCAGGAGGAATGATTCATGTGGCTTTTGTTTGTCAACAGAACCATAGCTGAGTCAAAGAAGAAGCATGAAGAGAAGCAGCTGAAAGCCCAGCAGCTGCGAGACAAGCTGAGAGAGGAGAAGACCCACAAGCTGCAGAAACTTTTAGAGCGAGTGAGTCTTAATGCCCAGAAACAAACCACGTCTTGTCTGAAGCTGTTCGGGGACGGAGCGATGAAACTGTCAGAAGCAGCGAGCCACTTAACATCCCGGCTTAGCTGATGTAGCTAAACAGGGCGGTGAGGCCGTAATGTCAGACAAGTACATGACGACGACATCACTTTCACCAGCCGCTCTCAGACTGGTTTGTTTTTGTTCCTTCCATTCTGTCTATACGAGATGAAGGAAACTTAAAACAGCCTTGTATATTTACACACCCGTGCTCGAAGGTGAATATTAACATGATATGCTCTACAGCGAGCAGGTGTTAAGAACATAAGGATGTGATGATTGAGGGACATTGGCAGGGCTGGAAGGGGTTTTGAGGGGGGCGGGTGTTATTTTTGCAGTACATGATCTCTGTTCATTTGCTGCCACTGCTCTCTCTTTCTTTCTCTCTCTCTGTCTCTCTCTTTCTCCCCCCTCCAGGAGAAGGAGGTGAGGAAGTGGAAGGAGGAGCTGCTAGATCAGAGGAGGAGGATGATGGAGGAGAAGCTGCTCCATGCCGAGTTTAAGCGGGAGCTGCAGCTCCAGGCCATCGTGAAAAAGGCTCAGGAAGAGGAGGCGAAGGTGAAGAAGGCACAGCTACAGGCTAATTAAAAACCTGGCTGATAAAACAATAGCACTAGTTATTTATATATATATATATATATATATATATATATATATATATATATATATATATATATATATATATATATATATATATATATATATATATTTTATTTTATTTATTTTTTTTTTTTTTCCCTTAATTTTTATTTATTTATTTATTTATTTATTTTTTTGAATGATTGTCCCAGAGCTTTGAGCTTTGAACAGTTACTACTTTGGTACGCAGGCTGGTGATGCATGCATTTTACTCACTAGATGGGGAATAAGATAAAGTTTAGCCAGTCACTTGGAACCAAAGCATTGCAAAAAAAAAAAAAAAAAAAAAGATATGGCAGAAGCTGAATCAAGTCAGTGTATATATAATATTCCTTCTTATTAGATTGTTCTGAGAATATGGTAAGATTGTTTGTTTCTTCTTGCAGAACATTTTCACTTGTAATTTAATCTAAAGAAAGCTTGAACAAGCACAATTATCTGCCAATAGAATTGAGCTCTCTCACTGAAAGGGGACTCTTCATGCTCATTTTCAGTGTTTATAATTTTTTTCTATATTTTTGGGATCTGCTAGAATTAGATTTACATGTTTTAGTGTTCCAAACACAATATAGTACAGCACATCTGCATTCACTCTGTTTGAGCTCCTCTGAGCCCAGTGTGCTCTGATTGGTCAGCTCGCTCACTCTGTTCTGACCAAACATTTTAAAATTGAATATTAGGCAATCCTTATATTACATACAGATACAAATTAACAATGTCAAATGAAAATGAAAAACTATATTTTTGACTAAATGTCCAGCTTTATTCATCCATATGGCTTTTATAGGTGAACGAGATTGCGTTCATAAACACACTGGAGGCTCAGAATAAAAGACACGATGTGCTGGCTAAGCTGAATGAATATGAACAACGTCTCAACGAGCTGCAGGAGGAGCGCCAGAGGAGGCAAGAAGAGAAACAGGCTAGAGATGAAGCTGTACAGGTTTGATGCTCTGCCACTCTACGTTGGTACATTTTCCACCCCGGACTGTGTTGCTTGTTTAGAATTTTGTTGTTTATAGATTTTCTTTACTTGTCATAATGAGCTGTGTTCTTGTTTGTGTGTTGTGCGTTCTGTGTCAGGAGCGTAAGCGGGCTCTGGAGGCAGAGCGGCAGGCAAGAGTGGAGGAGCTGCTGATGAAAAGGAGAGAGCAGGAAGCGCGGATCGAGCAGCAGCGGCAGGAAAAGGAGAGGGCAAGGGAAGATGCTGCACGCGAGAGAGCCAGGTCTGCACCGGCGAGGTCACCTTTCCAGGACAGGACAGGAACATATGTCAGCATAAATACAAGGACAAACTGATTTAAAAAAAGATTTGAAAAAATGCCAAATTTAGGGGCTGTTTGGACACAAGTTTTTAATTAACCATTAGTACCTACAGTAGATACATATGTTCTACAAAGATGAACAAACTTTGATTAAAAATAAATAAATAAATATATATATATATATATAGAATTAACAGTTATTGTACATTTAAAATGTGCATACATATATATTTTTATATACTTTTTTTATAATTTATAATAAATTGATGTACTAATAACATTTATTATATATAAATGCACATTTTGATGTACAATAACAGTGGGTTTTTTTTCAATTTTACATATAATAAAACAATAACATAACATGCAGGCGGCGTTATGGCTCATTTTGTATTATTAAACAATAAAACAATACAAATTGTGCAATAGAATACACAAAAAATATTTTACGTATTTACGTTTGTACTACATATAGTCATGTAGACTTGCGTATGACCTGGAATGACCTGAACATTTTGCCTGCAGCTGATGTTGAGTTGTACTTGAGGACCCATTAGTCTTGTTAACCCCTACATTTGTGCATTAACCTCTATTCTTCTGCGGTTTGTTGGGGCTTCGACATGATAATGGAGCTCTGAGTGGTCAGATTTGTAGCACATCTGTACAATGTAGAAATGTAACAAATTGTATTCAACATTGCAGTTTGCCATTCATGGTTTCAGATGTGGAAAACATTTCAATATGTTTGTTTTCAAAACTTGCTTATGTTTGTTTTTTTATTCAAAAAAAATCAGACACAGTGTGAGTAGATCTTTAGAAAGAAGAAAGCTTGAATGAAACAACCTCCTTTACAGTGTTGAGTCCTCAAGCGTTATAAACCCCTGTTTGAGAATAGCAGTATGCCTAGTGTCGATAATACAGTATCATCGGCTCTACAACATCCTACCTTTTAATATGATCTGTGTGTGCGTGTGCATGCGTGTTTTGGTGTTGTAATCTGCAGGGACCGTGAGGAGCGTCTGGCTGCCCTCAGTGCCGCTCAGCAGGAGGCCATGGAGGAGCTACAGAAGAAGATTCAAATGAAGGCAATTCTGCTCCATTCCCTTTTAAATAAGTTCACTTATCTGTTTGACATGTCCAAGGTCTGATGCCGGTTCTAACGTTTGCCCTGTTCCTTGCTGTTGTACCCCACTCTGTTGCAGCATGACGAAAGCAGCCGCAGGCACATGGAGCAGATTGAGCAGAGGAAGGAGAAGGCTGCTGAACTGAGCAGTGGCAGACATGCCAACACGGACTACGCCCCCAAACTCACTCCCTACGAGCGCAAGAAACAGTGCTCCCTCTGCAGTGTTGTGGTGAGACACTGTTTCTAGTTTCCCAACCCAGATTTCAGGCCTTGATGTTCTGCTTCAGCTATCAGTACTCAAGTATTCAGTATTCAAGAAAAATGGAGACTGTCCTGGTGTTCGGTCTTAACTTGTTGCATTGTATAAATCTACTTATAGCCTCAAGGATTTAATTTTCACCTGTATAACACATTTACAGCGTCTTTGGCAGGCCGTGTTATTCCAAACACTGTGTTAGTGTCACTGATTTACATTAATTTGCCCCCCGGTTTGTTTGACTGATTGAAACCCGATACCATTTGATCACTTTACACATGGATGCGTCAACATCACCGGCTTGGACGGTTTCCCCTGTTGTTGCTTTGGCAGCCAGAGTCCCAAAAACTGCTGAGTAGAAGGTGATTCAGAGGATTTTGGAAGAGAAGGCATTTAAATGAGGGTTTAACTGCATTAATTAAACATGAACTTTGCTTGGAGATTTATGGGCTGGGCATGATCATGCTTTTCCAGTGACAGGCAACAAATCAGCAAGAGGGTACATTTATCTGAAGCCGGCCTGGCTTTCACTGCAACGAAGGCCAGACACCTTGGAGCTTCAAACGGACATCAGATTAAGCGTCGGGGGAGAATGAAATCTTGTTAAAATGTCAGATGACCTTGGCCAGCCAGTGACTCCAGTGATCATCTTTAGGTCAGCGGGAAGCACTCTACTTAATGACATTAAACACAGGCCATCCTGCTTGGGCTGCGATCCAAAGCCAGGACACAAACAACGCAAGCATTCCCACACCTGCAGATCCCTTCACCGGCTCAGAGCGGGTTTGACCACCAGTCTTGGAATTTGATTGGTGCTGATATTCCTTTAGGCTGGGTACAGCTATTTTCCTTACCAGGCCACCATCAAAGAGTGATGATCGCTGGTGTCACTGAAACCACAAATGTTGGTATTTGATCTAGTTATTAAGAAAAAGAACGATGCCTGGGGCTTGAAATGAATTCAAAAGCCCATGAGTTAAAACTTGTCTTTGTTGGGGATATTTTTTTTTAGCCATTGTGTGTGCCCTGTTCTGATGTTCTGGCTTTTATTAGAGGATGCCATGCTACTTTGCAGATGTCAGTCAGGATTTGAGGATCATATTTAACTTTGAAGTGAGCTTGAGGTGGTAACAATTGTCCGAGTTATCTGAGAAGTGTGACACGGCAAACAATACAGTAACGTATTGTGAAGTTGACACCGTTATGCTGGAGGTATAGGTGTCTCTCTGGCCTCCGAACTGAATTGTGTCCGTGTTAGTGACCTTTGACCCATGCATTTGTAGATCACCTCCGAGGTGCACCTGTTCAGCCACACCAAGGGCAAGAGGCACCAGCAGGCAGTGAGGGACAGCAGCAGCATCCAGGGCAGAGAGCTGTCGGATGAAGAAGTGGTAAGTAGACTCTGAGACCCTGAATTCACTTCACTCTGAGTCCCACTTTAACCAGGAGCATTCAACCCCTTTAACTCTTAAGAATCTATATGTAGTCCCACACTTTAATTTTGGGGCAAATAAGGTAACAGAGTATTAATGCCTGTCCATATTCAACGTGCAATGAGTAAAAACAATACATAAAAAAAAATTCGAAAATATTTATATATATTTAGGAAATGAGTAATCAAAGCCTTGTCTATGTGTGTGGCAGTAGTGTTATCCATTTCTGAGTTTAAAGGGAATAAAAGTCGAACTAGTAGTCAGTGCGTGCACAAACTAGAAATAGGATTTTAAAGGATCAGCCATAATTATCAGCAGTTTAATGCAGTTTCAGACTCATAATTCAGTTTTTCCATTTCTCAGTGAGTATTATGTATTACATGTTTTGCCGTTTCATATATAAAAATAAGTACATATCATCTGCAAGGCATACACATTATAGAACACAATTTCTATGTATTAGCAGTAAAGCATATAGGAAAATGTAGCGGATGTGTACTTGAGCCAACACCACATGTCGTTTAACCAGTGGCGCCCAAACTTTTGCATTCAACTGCATCATAAACCATATCCTAGTAGTTCACAAGTGTAGCAGAAGTTTTAAAGATAATAGCTGAGAACATTCCTGCTGCTTATGAGATTATTCATAGCATTAGCCATAAAGAAACAGGAATAGCAAAGCACATATAAATCTCTAAATCTGCCACCCTTCAAAACATTCTGTTCTTTTTACACCACCCAAACCACAAATGGACGTTTGATACAAAGCTGATCTCACTCTAAAGCATAACACTAGCTGTATATGTAGATATATGGTCTATTACATTGTCCAAGATAGGTAGCAGACCGTGCTCACGACCTTCTTTGCCTCTTACCCCTCTAGTCAGACAGTTTGTTGAGTCTGTGGGGCAATAAATGAGTGTGACAAAATCAACAGCAATAGAGTTCAGTGACACGATGGAGGGGTGAGATCACCCCCTTGTCTCCGCATGTCTTTGTTAACAGAGTGCCTGTCCTGCGGATGCCTCTCGTTAACAGGGAGCTGCTCTCTGCAATATGAGATTGGCTTTCACACTGGCTTCTTTGTGTAGCTGACAACTGTTGGTACTATATGCTGCACCTTTGGCCTCCACACCTCCTTCATTTGAACCTTTTTTTTCCAGCGGGTAATTTTTAATGTCCCCCTCACTCTAAATCATTAACCAGTTACTGCTGGCCATTCTTCTGGCTGACAGAGGTGTAAACAAGCTAGAGGGAAAGCTGCAATATGTATAAGGTGCGACTGACACGTAAACTTGCCTCTAAATTAGACGGTGTAATGGATTAAACCGGCTTCCGCATACTCATAAATGATTTCTTTCATTAACCTACTTTAATCCAAATTTCTGATTTAGTTCTATTACAAGAGTTATGGAGCGCAATGTATAACAGTGAAAGAAATTTGCGGTGGGAGAGAATTATTGCAGAAAGCTGGCACTGTGAAATTGTCCCTGTATTAATCAGCGCTGTCCTCTGTTCTAATTAGTAACGAAAATGTTACTCCAGGACCTCACATCAAAGTTGTTTTTTTTTTTTTCCTTCCTTCCTTTCCGCCCCCTTCATTTTGAGCACCATTTCCAAGCTTTGGCAAGCCGTTTTCATTTGCAGCATGTGCAGGCAGCCTGAGCGGGGACTTTTGTTTGGATAGTTTTAGCGTAGGCCTTCAGCCCTCCATATTTATGTCTCTTCCCATTTTGGTGCACCGTATTTCATTCATGCAACCGCCAACTATTTTCCAGTCGAGACTTCCATAACTCTTGCCGTCGTGAAAGATTTTTAATTAAAATGAAGACGGTTGGCTGAACCGTGCAGAGGTCACAGCGTAGTTTCTCTGTGGAAGCGGAGCCTCTGCGGCCCCCTGTCCTCGTATTTAGTCACATTCCGCCTTTTTAAGGACTTGCGAATTAAATTGAAAATAAGGTGATTATCAACAGGGATGGATCGATGGGCCTGGGGAACGCTCGGAGCTGCCATTGCTCTCCTTACTTACCTTTATTGGTTGTCATCTGTCCTGCTTTAACGTTATATACGGGAGGTTGCTGACCCCTCGCCTTTGACGCATGGGAGTTTTAATGTATTGCTCACCCTTGACGCCCGACCAAAAAACACCACTGACCTCTTAAATAGAAGATGCTCGTCTCGCTTCATTTTATACCCCCCTTTTCCTCCTGAATGGCTCAGGCTGTGAGAGGAGAACTACACTGATATGACGGTGCCTGACAGCTTTCCTGACGAAAGGATATTGCAGGATTCTTGTTTGGCTTTATTAATAAAGTATATCCGTTTTCTGCTAGGAAACCGTATTCCATGTCTGTCAGAACACAAAGACATCATGGGAATTCTGATGTGGCGGTGATATAACCATCATGTGAATGGGAGCTACTGATGCTGTTTGTGAGGCAGAGAGACAGAGAGCTTGAGCATGAGCATGCCACCTGATACACCATATCTTCACCTTGAACCTGGATGACATACAGCTGTCTGTTAGACATCAGGGGAAAAGCCATCCTGTGCTACTCTTTGTGTGACACAAAGGAGTGGAGGATGGGCGGGTCATTTGAGCGTGACACTGGGAGGGTCTATAGGCCCCGAGCGGACCATGGCAGTGTGATGTTTGGAGTAGGCTCCCGTTACCTGCACCAAACACTGCGTGGTATTGTCAGGCTGTCCTTGCCCCAGGCTCCTCTCTCTCTACCTCGTAGCCCTCCTTTTGTCTCTCTAGTGCAAAAAAACACCCCTCACGCAGCTTCCTCAACTCAATCACTCATCTGTCAGGTCAGCATGGAAGTCTATCTGAGGTTTTTCCACAAGCCTCAGTGAGACTTTGCATGTCGTTCTAAAGGTGTCATATAGTGCGTTTATTCAGTGCTATGTTCTCTGATGTCTACATTGAGGGTATAGGACCTTGTTTGGGGTGAAAAATGCCCAGATGCTGATTTAATACTAGAATGAAACAAGAAACAAAGTTCTTACTCACTATGAAACTTTTAGTTTACGGTGATCTGACTTCAGTCCTCAAAATTGAGAAGATCATACAGCATGGCTACCACATACAGGTTGCTTTTGGGATTGTGATGCTTAAACAAGGCTGAAGTTGAACATTAGCTATGCCTGTTGACAGTTCTGTTTCGTGGAAGGGGAATGAAAAGTGCCAACAATCCCATTCACATCCTTAAACAGTACATATCAGCACATAGGCCACCTTTTTTGTTGTTATTGCTCCTTTGTCACATGTAAATCTGGGGGGTGTAAATAATCAGTCAGGATTGTGATGTGACTGTTGAGTAGGACTGTTAGGATTTTTCAGTTAGCCTATTTTTCCAACCTGTTTTTGTAAATGTAGGATAAGAAGGAGGAGGCAGCAGTGTTTGAGGTTCGCAATATGTCAGCTCTTTGTACCAAACTCTCATTATTCAGCCGTACCGATATACATTTAAAACAGCCTGCTGGAAAATAGCCATGTAAAAATGATGTCATCAGTGGACATCATTTGTTTTCAATGCAGCATTAACTAATGTCAGTGTGGAATTACACTAGCCGAGTATGATTAAGATTGTATTTTTCTAATTTGTTTGACTGTTCAATGCCAACATGCTTTTTTTTTTTCTTTGTTACCTAAGTAGCATCACTTTGATGGCATAGTTTCTTTACCCTGTATGTTATAAGCTTAGTCGAGCACTTGGTGCACTACAGATCCGATCCTGGCGCTCCCCCTCCAAAGCCCACTGATATAATCGCAAGATGGTGCATGTCTTTGAGGTGTTAGAGAAACAATCCCATTAACTGGCCGGCAGGAGAAGTAGATCGCCTTTCAGAGAGATTACTCGCCAGATGCCTCTCTGGCCAAGGGGAGCCAATGGTTATGACTGCGAGGCTCAACTCCTGCTCCCAGGGGGGTGTAGAGGTCCCCAACGCGCGCACACACACACACACACACACACACACACACACACACACAGAATGCTCACTTATTCACCCTGCTTAAAAACAGAATTAATCTCAAATATACAAATTAAGAAGAACATCATTTAAGCCAGCTTCCCCCATTTTGTCCCTAAAGTATTATGTTAAATTAATGAAATATAAATATTACAATGTGAAATAGTGTAAAGTAATATTCAGTTCAAACAATATCACCCCTGTAATCATGCTATTAGTATCATTAAGGCTGTGACGTTTGATTTTTTTTCTTACCGCGATAAAAAAGTAACACACCCCTGCAGGTTGGTGGGCTGTCAGTGATGCCCAGGCTCCCCATGGAGTCTCCATGTTGTCTTAGGTGATAGAAAAAAAGAATAATGTTTTTTGATCATGTCCTGCATTATTGTTTGCTTATATTATAGCCATATACGAAAACATTTTCAACCCTGCGTTTACTAAATGTCACAATTCTAACTATTAATAAATGCTAAACAGGGCTGTAACCGAGGAGAGTTGCATTATTAGCATTAGCTGTGAGTGTGGCTAGCATAATAACACCTCAGATCACCACAGATTCTGATTCTGGTTAACTAAAGCTCCAATACAAGTTAATAATGAAAACTTATGTTTCAAATCGAGCTACTGCTGCAAAACAAAAAGGTGAAATTAAACCTGTTGTGTGGTGTTTGGATCTGCAGCTTGATTGGCTAGTTTAATGTTAGCTTGGCGATTAGGCATTGCAGTACAGGCTTGTTTGAGACTAAACAGTGTTGTGCTGACACAGTTTAGATAATGAAAACTAATATCTGACACAGCAAAAGTCGACTGCATGTTGGCATGTATAAAGTATATAGACCATCTTGCTTTAGACCACCGCGCACCTGCCCAGCAACATCCCAACATTCCATTGTTTTAATAAAGGTCTGCGTATCAGCACCAGTGTTTTGCCGAATTATAACTGCCAGACAGAATCCCAGGCATTGTGGATGCTACTTGCCAGTTGTTTCTGTGTGTAAATATTGGTTAATACTTAATACAGGTCTCACAGCGCAGCATTTGGGGCTGATTGAATGCTTTTCAGTTGTGGGTGGTGAAACATGTAATTGGTTAATGTTAGTTTTACCTCTCACTGCCTCATGGTGACAAAATGAGAGGATGAATTCTGCTTAATATGACATGAAATAACAATGTAAAAAATATCAGTTTTGATTTGAGGTTGACTTAAATGAGTCCGAGAGTGAATGAAATACATGCGGGCTCTTTTCCTTGTCATGTTCTGTCAGCTTGGTTGTGCAAGGATGACTACATAAGTAGTAGGTTTAAAGTGGCACCTGTCCGCTGAGTTTCACTTTTGAGACAGCAGCAAAGATTGCGTCCCATACCATGTTACCACCCGGAATGGCATCCACACGCATCGGCAGCAGCTCTGAATGCAAACCCTTATCTCTCTCCCTCCTCTCCTTTCCCATCCTCTGAGGTGCCGGATGACAGGATAATGGGATAATTGCGTTCTGGCACATGCATCATGTCGTTTAAATTAAGTTACATCCGTCTTTCTTCCCATGGAAGTATCAGCGTCATCAGAGAGGGCCCGGTGTTCTTTAGACTGGAAGCTATACCTCTCTCCCTTCAGCGCTTCCGCCACCCTCACACGACAGCCGAGTGGTAGAGATGCCTGAATAATTACCCCGCACAATGCACCAGCCGAAAGCAATGAGCTTTAACACCTGTGCTTTGAATGCCCTTACTCCTACACCTTAGACCTCATAGAATGTCTGTTGGGCAGAGATTCCTGTGAAGCCGCTCGGGTGCCTTGTGTACTCAGAGCTGCTCTCATAATGTTACAGTGACGACTCAGCAAAAAATCAGGTTACTTTTTATGTAGTCACTGTCACAATACATGTCTGAACTGACTGAATAATTTTAAATAACCTGTACAAACAGAGCTAAATAAAAATGTATAAGAAAAAAATATTGTGTGGGTCTTCTTATTATTATATAGTTGCATTCTGTGGTTTTAGTGTTTAGTATAATGATGAACACTGTAAAACTAGCCACCGTGGTTAAGCTCAGCTTGACTACAGCTTTCATTAAAAACAGCCAAATGCAGAGAGGAAGCCCCTTATCAATTCTCAGTAATTCTGTTTCTCTGTATTTAGTTTTGCAGTGGACATTTTCCTTCTGATTTAGATTTTGTCTTTTCACTACTTAGATTTGCTAGCTAATTTGCATATATGAAATAAAGCATAAAACCAGCTTTGAAGTTAATTTCTTTAAAACAGTGGTTGTCAACCCACCTTTTTGGGATTAACTTTCCTGCAGACTTTAGTTCTAACCTGCATGTAACATGCTTACCTAACACTACTGCGTCTAATTCAACCAGTCAGGGAAAATGCTAGTTACCTGCAGCAGGTGGTGCAGACTGTGGTTGGAGCTAGACCCCACAGGATGGTAGATCTCCAGAGGCAAGTTTCTTTTACAGCTGACTATGTATCTCTCTGATTGCTCTGATACGTTGATACACTTTTATTCTTACCTAACCTGTTATTAAAGAGGAAAATCACATGAAAATCAATCCATAATATTGATTTTCATGTGTATTGCAAAGGTTTGTTCTATAACAATCTTTTTCTCATACTGTACATCTGTATTCACTCTCTGTCGAAAACGCTTTGTTAGAGCTCCTGTGTGTTTAAGCCCTGCCTCTAGATGAGTCCAGTGTGCTCTGATAGAGAGAGCTTGCCCTCTCTGTTCTGACTGGTGAGGCACTAGAGTGATTTCGCTCCTAAACGGCTATCAGTGGTTGCTATGTGTTGTGGGAAGGTGTACTAAGCTTGTCAGTAGGTGGGCAGTAAGGATGGACAGTAAGGATTGTAAGGATTATAACTAAGAAAACAGCCGGAGTTCCAAAGTGGGGTTTCTGGCAGCATAGAAATGGTTTCCATGGTTTCTCCCTCTGGCGTGAATTTTGTGTTTTATGACTTTGCAGATCGTTTACATGCACAGAACTTTCGAGAACACACCAGAAAAACTAGAAAAGTCAACTAAAGCTAATTTTAAGGCACTATGATTTCATTCTACTCAAAAAGGACTGTTACAGTAAAAGAATGCACTAATATTTATATTCTATAAACTCTACTGTATATTTATTTATTTTATGTAGTGAGTGCCTTGCTATCCCTTTGCTGCTGTAATGTGAATTTCCACTGTGGGACTAATAAAGGATTATCTTGTCTTTATCTGAAAGTACTGTAAGAAGACTAAATATTATTATTCAGTTCCAACCTCTGCTTTTACTAGTGTATACTTGCTCTAGTGAGACCACCATGGCCTCCAGACCACTGAATTTAAATAGATTAGTGTCCAATGAGGAGTAAACTTATATCCTGACATGATGTGCAAATGACAAATAAACTTAAAACTAAACAAAATCCAGGCTGTCAAAGTGAAAGAAGGTCAATTTGGCTGATGCACTCTTTTTGGTTTTGCTGCACATGTGCTCTGATAGTAAGGGCTTCTGGTTATTTGTTTTTCTTGTCACAGGAGCACCTGTCTTTAAAGAAGTACATAGTAGACATAGTGACGGATGCCACTGTGACTGTGGAGAATGCCAAGGATGGAGAGGAGAGGCAGAAGGCGCGGAAAAAGGCCAAGAAACTCCGTGCACGAATGAACTCAAGGTGATGCTCTTCTCTCTCTCTCTTCCTTTCTTTCTGTCCCTCTCTCATGCATGACAGTCACTTGTATGGGTAAAAGACAGCATGGCGTGTGTGTGAGAGCTTTATGAGTGACAAGGAGATGGAAAGCAGAGGCGCTGTGCATCTCGGCTGTCTGCAGAGCAACACTGATGAGCTTAATTTATGGCCACTTTGTGTGATTGGGGAGGAAAAAGTGAGAATCGATCTGGAGGGCTCCCTCGCTTTCACCTGTTAAGAGCTTTTCTCCTAATTGGTTGCCACTGGGCTGCCAAAACTGAAGCCTCCTCTGGTGTACAATAGTATGTTAAAGTATGTGTAAACCATGCCTGTTTTTCTTTCTGCCGCCTATTGATTTTTAAATGAAGTATCAAAGAAAATCAATAGTAATCAACAAATAGGAGGCAGCGTGCCACAGTGTCAAATTCTAGACCTGAGCACAATAAATTTTGCTTCTGTCCCAACTGTATGTGTGTGTTTTAGTGTGACAGAGTATAGACAGACAGAGAGACACACACACACACACACACACACACGCACAGTTATTTTTCATGCTGCCTTGAGGAGGAGTCATTGGAGCTTAAGCTGGTGTAGTGGGTGTGGCTGTACTAGGCTCACTGTGTAATCTTTTACTCTACCGGTAGCCATGCTGTGCTTAGTGGTGCATGCCTACTCTGGTACACCTCTTTGAGCTTGTGCTTTGAGGCACCCACTGTACAGCAGTGGTTCTCAACTGGTTCTCCTCAGTAACCCACAGAAAAGATTTTTAGAGCTGGGATTGGGGAAAAATGTGGACTGCCTGGCAGTTAAGAGGGCTGGTTTGTAAAAAGCACCATTGTAGAAGCCTGTTCTTGAGTAGATCAGGCAGTTGACCAAATTGCGCAGAACAATTACGGCTCTCAAGAACAAAAGTCAGGAAATATCCAGTTTAAGAGGTGCAGAGCATAACACTTGTTAAAATACATACTACCATCACTTGTTGTCTAAGGTAGGCGCATCACTCCTGTGCTAAATTTAGTCAATTTATTTATTTTTTCCTTACTGAACTTTTTTTAAGACCCGTTTTGTTGCAGTGGTGAGACTGTCATAGGCTTAAGTATATAAAACTAAACATTGTTAAAACCCCAGATAGTAAATGTAAAAACATATCCAGTTTATGAGTTTTAGCATAGGCTTAAAATTCTTTACATTTATTTGGCTTTTTGCATTTTCGCAGTCTAAATAAATAATATTCAAACAAGAAGGATATTTTTCATCATCATAACTAAGGAATGTGCAGAAGGTTTAATGTGTGTTAATTGCTTGCCGCTGAAATAATAGGTGATGTGTATCTGGTAGTTCAGTTTCAGTGATTTGTCTTTGTTTTAGATTTAGCTGACCTGCACATGGTTAACACCTGCACTGTATGAATCTGTTATCTTTTTGTTGAGAATTTTTCCTTCTGCAGCTCTGCATAGATTTGGCCATTTAGCTTTAACACGGACTGCCTGCACCCTGATGTTCTCTGCAGGTTCTACATTGTAACGTGTAGCTATGATGACTACCCTATTGATTAACTTCGGGGAGCATGATTGGCGGAATCAAGCAGAATCATAATTAGACGTATGGACCCCTGATGTGCAGTCATCAATCAGCTAATTTGTTTTCATTGTTTCAGCTTATCTGTGTTTTGTTTTTGTTTTTTTGTATATACATAGTGTGAGCCTTCTAAGTACATGATAGCATTTTTACACAGTTATTATTTAACTATCCCAAACATAAACTCATTTATGTGAAGCTACAGTCTCCCATAGCAGCCCCAGGACTTGATTGTTATAACAACTCTAGGCTTATTTTCCTACTATGAATTAATCAGTAACTACAGTTAAACTAAACTAAGATATTTAATTCTGAGGGTGAGAAAGTCTTGACCCACTGATGGGGCCCTAGAGTTAAGAGTTAAGAGAGTCAAGAGCATCAAGGCCGGTGAGTGGTGCTCCATGGGGCTGGAGCTGAGAAAGTGACAGGCGTGAGCCCACTCTGCTCGCTATCACTCGCTGCCTGAGCCCCAGAGCACAGAGATGGAGAGAGAACAGGCGCTGGCGCTCGTAAATCACCGCCGCCCACGGCCCCAGCAAGACGAGGTTAGCGGTTCCACCGCTGGGTGGAAATGAGGCGTTTTATAGGAGCGGCGGGTGGCGTTTGGAAAAAGGCAAGAAAGGTTTTCACAGCCCTCCCAGGTCGCCCTGTCCCCTGTTGTCATTGTTAAGCCGCAGTAAGTCTGGGTTAGAAGCCAGTGCAATTTCCAGCGCATGTATTTTACAAATATAGTCTTAGTGGATTTTTTTTTTTTTTTACAAGCAAACATATGTGCTTCTAATTAGCAGGAAAATAGCGTATTGGTGTGGCGGCGGGGTCGGCCGTCTCTTTAGCATGATGTTTGGCCCGGTGCGTTGCTTGTCTTTTCCCCAGGCTTGTGAACAGAGTGCTCAGTGTTTAGGTCTACCTCACAGAGAAGGGCTGCATACAAAGGACCTCCTGTTCAGTACTCACAGTGTGCACTGCTCTCACTTAGTTCTCCAAAAAACGTTCTTCTTTGGTGAAGGGGGGGGGGGGGGGGGGGGGGGGGGGGGGGGGGGGGGGGGGGGGGTGGGGGGGGGGGGGGGGGGGGGGGGGGGGGGGGGGGGGGGGGGGGGGGGGGGGGGGGGGGGGGGGGGGGGGGGGGGTGAGGGGGGGGGGGGGGGGGAGGTGGGGGGGTGGGGGTTGAGGGGGGGGGTAAAGGGTTGTGGATGGCAGCTGCATGAAAAGAGGCAGGGAGCATGTGATAGGTGCCCATGAAGAATTCTGCAGGAACTAGTCACAGTGCAAATCACAGACCTCTTCATTTGGCTTCCGCCATGCTTTACACGATGAAGGCAGCTTGTGAGCTACTCTTACCGCTCGTGTCAGGATCAAGATTATATCCACGTCCTACATGCATTTGTAAACTTTATCAATAGATCCAGAACTTTTTCTTTCTGTAGCTATTCCACAGATCCAGGTTTAGATCTTCATTGGCGAGCAGAGTAGCTGTGTGATTGAAAGCCTCTCAAACCCCCTGTTAAATATCGCGCCTGGCCAAAAATGGTCAGAGTGCCAAGCGCTCAGGTTCTTGTTGCACCTTTTAAAAAACGGATGCAGTGTATTTGTTTTTTATCCGTCCTGAGGCATGGACGTTTTTATGGTCCGAGCTAGGGGGGCTGCTATCTCCATCCAGCATGGGCGGAGGTGAATGGTGGGGCAGATCATGATGAATTGATTATTAGTTCTGCATTGTAGCTGTGTAGCTTTTTCCCCTCCTTATTGCTGATTACTAATATTTATAACCCCCTGGCCCATTTAACGGGTCCTGCCGTCGCGGTTGATTGATGGCCCGACGATTGCTCCCCGTTTAACCTGTGCAGGCGTAAAGCTGTCATAGATGAATATTGTAATACGGAGGATGACGAAGGGGCCAGGTATAGTTCAAGCTTTCCCTGAAAGCTCCGCTGCATTCTTTATGCGGGCCTCTCCGAGGCTGTGGTAAATAATGCAGCAAAACGTGCAGTGGGCTTCAGTGCGGCTGGGGTGGTCCACGAAGCCAGCAGGCACGCAGGGAGATTAACCCTCTGTGACCTGGGCAGCCTTTGCCAGGAAGTCTCACTCTACCACTCCTTCATACACTAAAACACACCAAAAGTAGTTGATCACCTGGGACAAATTCATCCACACAAGTTGCTACAAGGCTGATGTCACTGATAAGCGTTTGTAAAATGTAGATGTTATTTAGCAGAATTGTGATTTATCAGTGATGAGAAGTGTAACACTTTTATTTTTACATGCTTACAATTACAGTGACTTTTTTTTCATTTATATTTTTTTAGCCTTTATTTAATCAGGTCGGTCCCATTGAGACACAATGATCTCTTTTTTTTAAGGGAAGCCAAGACAGCAGCCTAAAACATCAGTTTCAAACAGACAATTTACAATAACACCATAAAACACCAAGTCAAACAACAATAAAATATACATAAAATAAAATACCTAAAATAAAATAAAATAAAAATAAAATACAATCTAGTTGGATCAATAGGGTTGAAACTGATTAAAAACCCAGTGCCTCTGCTCTTCTGGTGTACAATTGATGTGACATCGCATTACTTTGGCATCTTTTAATTTATTTTTTTTTAACAATTATCTGCTGATATTGATATGTTTCCAATATCATTGTGTATCCCGAATAGCTGACAAACAATATAAGCTTTTTTCCTGTACCATAAGTATCAACGTCACATTGTTTTTCACAGGTGTGAGGATTTATACATGCGGTTTGTATGATGCAAAGTAGTGTAGTACCTATACCTTGCTCGAGTACCTTGTGAGCTAAATTAGCTCCAGTGCAAACTATAAACAAAAAAATATGGAACTGAGGGGAAAATTGTCGAAATTAGATTTCTTAACTATTTCCTTAAGCTTTAAATGTATCGGGAGTGCCAGTGTATGTTTACATTTCCAGTGCAAATCCCACACAGGATTTCTCTTTAAACAGCTCCTTTCACTGGTAGTGTTGTAGGATTCATTCCGGCTTCCATTCATAAAGTCTCAGACTCATAACTCCTGGAGCCTCGTTTAAGCTGTGATTTTTTTTCTTCTTCTAAGTGTCTTGAGCTAAGACTTAACACTCAGGTGAGATTGTTTCATTAAGTGCTAGGTATGGTTCTGCGGTCTCTCCTGCAGCTTTCCCGTCCTCTAGCGATGTGTTATCAAATTCACATGCAGTTCATACAGTGTTCAGGCTGATTTATTCCCCTCTTAAACATCAGGACTAAGGCTTTTTAATCCTCCTTGAACCAACATCTGCTGAAGGCATTTGATCTCTGTTAGATTCTTTTACCCGCTCCCTTCCCTGGCCAGTAATTAGATACTCGACTTATCATTTATTAGTCACGCTAATACTTCAGCCCGCGTTTAAATCGTACGTCGTAATTTGTTTTCGAACTGATTAATTTAATCAATTTGGTCATTTGAGAACGCATGCGTATCTGCGTTGAAGTCAGCTCCCTAGGCTTCGTTTTCAGTTTAAGCCTGTATGGGAAGTTTAGCTCACACATTAAGTTCACTTTGGGATTATGTTACATTGTCACTGGAACATTCTCTTTGGAAATACTTTTTAATCTAACCCTAGTTGTCTGGAAACTTAGTCGGTTCTTAAAATACGGTGATGTTAAAGACAAAAGTAGCTTTCTGGGAAGATTCAGCCTTCAGTTCGTCCTTCCGGAAAGTGCCAGAGTTTATCAACTGTAGGCCATCTATCCCTCAGCTGGTTTGTCAGGAACTGATCGATCAGTCTTATCGGCGAGACGTGGGATGGACAGGAATCTGTTCTGGTGGTGGACCACAACACTGGCTTAGACCTGACTCATGGGCTGACTTTGTGGTCGATTGATTTGTGCCTCAGGCAAGAGTGTTACTGGAGTGCCAGGCTAGCTACACAAGTGTTTACCAACAACTTCAACATGTAACTGCTGGCTATAGAGCTTCAGTTCATTCTTTCAGCTTTAGACGAGTTTGTCTAAAATGTCCTGTCCAAAAGAAAAAGACAGCATTTTTGACTTATTTGTACATGACCTTATTTTTTTTTTCCTTTGGAGAGCAGTTGACAGGCTAAATAAACAGTTTGAGACACAGATTGGCTTCCTGACCTTTTCTTTGTTCTCGCTGTCGTCTTATCTCCTCATGTCTTCAGGCTGACATCTCTCTCTCTCTTTCTCTGGCTTGCTCTGTTTCTCTCTCTCTCTCTCTCTCTCTGTTTTTCTCAATTTCGCTTACTCACTTTTTTTTTAACCCTGCACTCTCATGTACTTTATCTTTCTTGCACTTTTTCTCTGTAGCTCTCACATGGACTGTTTGTCTTTTTGCTTCTCAGGGCTAAGGAGTATGAGACATTCATGGAGGCTAAGATGCAGATTCCTGATTCTCCATACAAGGCCAAGTAAGCTCCTAGTTCCAGTTTTAATGAATTAACACCCACACCTGAGCTGTATCTACAAGCATTTGGCATTCTCCTATCTCTAAAATGTTGTCTTTTAAACTCTCATGCCATGCCCCCCCCACACACACTTAACATGTACCTACTAAAGACTTACGTCAGTCAAGAGAATTCGTAAGAGGTATAAAGATGAACGCTGCTAGCTCAGCAGTGATTTAGGGTTTTTTTTTCTCTCCTCCTATCCCACGTATGATGTTACGCCATCTTAAGGTGCCCCTCATTGTTTTTGTCTACCCTTTTTCTGTGTGTGTGTGTGTGTGTGTGTGTCTATACACATGCCTGTGCGTAGGTTGCAGCGTCTGGTGAAGGACTTGGGAAAGCAGCTGCAGGGGCAGGATAGTGGCCAGTGGGCCAACAACAAAGTGTCTGGCTTAGACAGGACCCTGGGCGAAATCTCCCGCATTCTGGAGAAACAGGTAATATGTGTTAAGTAAGCATGTGGCAGTTATTATGTGCTCACCTAAGCACAGTTATTTGAAATGGTAGCAATTATTTAAGTGACTGCAGTCACTTTCCACAGTCAATAGATTTCAGTCATATTATGCGACAACAACCAAAATGTGAACTGGTGCTAGAATAAAAAAAGTACATTGGAAAGCAGTAAGTATGTAGAGACGTTATGGGTGTAAACAAAACACTGGAACATGATAACTTGGTGCTTAAACTTTAGAGCAGCTCTGAGTAGTGTTTTGTTAGTGTGTGCTGAGTGAATGCTGGCAGAATGAAGAACTTGCAGCTTTGCTTCATTGTACACAGTTCTATGTGATTTAGATATTTGCTACTAACCGATATTGGCTACTAAGAAAACATAGCTAGCAAGTAATGTGCCAATTTAGACACTTACAGTTTGTACTTTATAATAGGTCCAAACAAAGAACAAGAAAAACAAATTCATTGTCAGTGACTCTGTTGTTAAGGGTGTAGCGCCTTCAGTGCAGTATTAAAATATCAGAAACGTTATATAAACGTTCAGCGTATTAAAATTAAATTACTGAAACTACTGGTCTGTCTGGGTGCATCTCCTCACAGTAAAGTGGGAGGGGCATATGCTATGCACAACTGCCTGACTGTTCAGTTTTTTTAAGGCTGCATTATTTACTTTAGTGTTTATATGGTTTAAGTGTTGTGTTAATCACAGCTGTAGTTGTAGGTATTTGACAGTTGTTAAACACTGTATACACTTAACGTATCACACCTATATATTCACACAGTATTATTGACGTCTGTGTTATTGAAAGAAAATCTTATAATAATAATAATAATAATAATAATAATAATGAGTAAAAAACAATTAGATGCTTAAGTATTTTTATTATTACAGGTCAGCAGTGACTTATTATTCTGGGATGTCCCTTCATTTTACCAATAAAAATAAATTCCATTTTTTGTGCAAAGTAGTAACAACTAAACTAAACAGAACAGCATGTATATAAACCTGTATTAGTATATTTTTGTAACTTAAGCCCAGCAGAGCTGGCAAAAGTGGCTGTAACTGTTAGTTGGCTTCCTGTTTATCAGCTTTTTTTTGTTTGCATTTTCTGCTCCTCCTTAAATGACCTCTGAATCTCACTTCTGGACTATGTGAGGTTTGAATTGTAAGCCAACTTTAGCTTTTTTTTCAGGACATTATTCTTATGTGCACGCATGTTTCATTTATTTGCAAAAACTTTGGAAATGTTTAGTTCATGAGTTTACATTTTTTATCCTTTATTTTTAAGTTTATGAACTTTATATGTCCACTTCTAGTTAAGCTAAATTTCAATACAGCTTTTTTTTGCTACTTTTGTTTGCTACTTTTCTGTGCCATGCAGGGCATGTGTTGTACTGCAGTTTTTTTTTTCATTTAGCACTGAATTTAGCATTGTTCCATTTTCTTTGTAAGTCTATTTTTTAATTTGTTTTGCTCTTTTTTATTTATTACATTTAATGCCCTTGAGTACTGTGTCAGTATTTAGTTTTGCTTAAAATAATAAAAGTAATCTGGAGCTGTAGTAAATCAAACATCTGTAGCACCTCAGTTCACTTTGCTGGCTCAGACTCCATACTGCCCTTCGTCCTCAGGCAGATCAGAATAAATGAGTCTCGTCTAGTAAGTAGTTCTGTGTCTATTCTGAGTCCAGCCCGTCCAGCTCTGTGCCGCAGCACATCTCTAAACCAGCTTTTCTGGGATGTGCGTCTCCGTGACGGTTCGGCTGGTCTGCCTCGGGCCGTTAGGGTATTATTGTCCCAGGTCTTGTCTGTGGGGGTTGTGTGCAGTTTTGGTCAGAGTGTGTGTGTGTGTGTATGTGTGTGTGTGTGTGTGTGTGTGTCTGTGTAGGGATTTGAGGGGGAGATAAGCCTCCTGGCTGCTCTGTATGCAGACTCCCCTGAACCACATGGCTTTGGCTAGAGTCCTCCCTGTCTCACAGTCTGTGTGGAGTATCGCGTTCCCTCCCCAACTCTTTGCCCTCGGTTATTTGGTAACGAGGGCCAGATTAGTTGCGTGTTTTCATTGCGGCAGATGTTATTAATTGAGGAGCTACCCGTTCATTAGGCAAACATGTTTCCAGTGTTTGCCTGGCCTCTCGAGCCTGCTGGTGTACATTGCGGCTTTGTACAATAACATGTTGGTTTTGTCAAAGTAAATTTAATCCGAATGCCAGAAGTGAATAAAGGCGGGGAAGTGTTTGAAGATGTGTTCTTTGGCTCCGTGTGATGCATGTTGTATAGTGCCAATGGCTCCTTGTCTTCTGCTACGAGCTAACTTGCTACCTAGAATTTGTTTTTAAAGATGTTCCAGCAAAGATATTGAAACTATGTGCAGTTCACTGCAGTCGCTCTACTTCTGTTGCTGAGATTGTAGATCACGTACGGTTTGTGTTTCCTAGCTGTATGCTAATTCCAAAACTGCCTAAGCTGCCTGTCAGTAAGTATTTTACTGCACCGCAGATACATTAGTGTGTAATATTTGCGAAAGGCATTACTTCATTTTGTCATTAACTAAGGTCTAAAATTTGTGTTGCCTGTGACTGTGTTAATCAATAGTTTGATGGATGGATGGCTGACATCTGTCATTTAATTATGAAGAGAGAAATAAACAATCCTTGCAAGTGGTGTGCTGTAAAACACCTTTCCAAGGGCCTTGCGTTGTGCGTGCGTGTGTGTGGGCGGGAGGATGAGCTGTTGATGGTGTTCCTTTACTGGCTAGTGGGAGGGGTTTGTTGGAGGCCTGTCCGGACCAGAGAACTGCATTAGGGGGCAATTTCGTTACAGTACTGTTTAAAATTCATTTATTTTTGTTTATTTTTCAGTATTTGTATTTCCACACCCCCACAGTTCAGTCTAAGGTAGTTGGTTGCATTTTCTACTTTTAGGGCACTTTCAAACACATTGTGACATTTCAGTAATTTTAGGTAAATTATTTTTTACAGGAAATTGTAAAATTATTTTTGAATACATACTTTCTGTTATGCCATCTATATAGTTTACTGTATTAAAATATCAGACAAAATACAAGTTATGTGTGTGTGTGTGTGTGTGTGTATATATATATGCATGAACAGTGTAACATTCACAATAACAGACAAATGGAACGTCTGCTGTAATAATTATTACCTTTTCATTCTAGTTCAAATATCGTTTTTGTTTTCTGATGCACATGTTAACCAGCTTGGTAATTTAGTTTGAAGCTTTTCAAGCTCACAGATTCCCTCATGAGTACAAATGTTTTCTCTCATGCTATCCCAGAGGCCTCATGGTCTCTCCAATGGTCTCCACTGAGACCTGCCTTTGAAGATTCCTCTGTTGCTGTTTTTCTAAGTCAGCGGAATAGTGAAGTGCTTGTGGAAATGTCAGTTGTTCAAGCTTTTCTTTGGACTCTAGTGGGGATAGGAGTCTCCGAGCCTAGTGTCTGGACTTCATTTGACTTGTCAGTCAAAGTATGGATTCCTCCAACGTCAGCTGAGCCAGCACTGCCCAGACCCAGGCCGGCATCGCTGGGCTTGTGTGTGAACCGGCCTGCTTAGGCACTTCCTCTTCTAATCCCTGGACAAAGTCAAATAAATATCCGTCTACATCGGCATGGGTGTCTGCCCCCCGCCAACTCTGTTTAAGTCAGGAGCGTTTAGATTATTTGACCTAACAAGCATCTCTCATGTCACAGACTCACCTACAGATTTGTTTTTTTCTCGGTCACCGTATCTGATTCAGTCTCCACTTTCTCTCCTAATTCCTTGAACAACCCTGACGCGCTCCCCCTGCCCCTCTTTCCCCCTCCATCTCCAGCCCCCCACCCGCCAGCTTGGCTGTGGTCTCCGACCCCTGTCCGCCTCTCCCTCTGAGGCCACTAATGGTTTATTTTGTGTCAAACCAGGTTTCTTTTCGTCTCGCGGGGAAGTGACGGATTGAAGAGAATTTTTTTTTTAAGGGGGGCTTGTTATTGTTTTAAAACTGTTTTGGAGAATTCCATATTCTTTTTGTGTTCCACCCCTTACCTTGGCAAAATGAGCTCACGTATTTACATTCTGCCAACGAATGTTTGTCACTGCTTTCAAATAAAGGACCAGCGGAGACGAACTGCGTTTATGACACTTCGGGGACCGTCAGGAACACAGTGGAGGCGCTGGACTGCGGAGTGCAGCCACTATTTACATTTTCATTTGCCAGCTGTCAGGGCCTGGCTCCCATTGGTGGCCAACTGGTGGCTCGCTGTACCTGATCAAGAGGCCCCTGGCTGGGGAGAGGGGCGCCGGGGGCCCTCGCTATGCCCCGCTCCTCAAAGCCCATGATGGATGACCTAGGAATAGAAAGGTTCTGTTTTGAAGTCGACCGAATCGGAAAACCTCAGTGGAGTTTAAGACTGTGGGCACGTTATGGCCTTCATGTCAATAAGGTGTGAGACGCTTTGAAAGTCAAGAGTGTTGCTGATAGATGTCGTCATGGTCAGTGCCATTATTGTGGTCAGTGCTGATCAGTCTTATTAAGCAAGTTGAGTCATGTGAAATACTCTCTTATGGCCACTAGGAGGCAAATCCTCCAGAGGAATACAGTAAATATTAGACTTTGGAATTCCTATAGTTTGTTGGCTTTGGCATGAGCTTCCTATGTCATGGAATCATGCTGAATTAAATTATTTAGATACTTTTCATTATAAAAAAAAAACAACCTCAACATGAATAGCAGGGGCTTGAGGTGTGAGCAAGATTCAGCTGTGTATGCTGGGTAGGGGGTCTCCCGTTCTCTGTCTAGCCTGTATGGCAGGCAGAACACAGAGGGATTAGGCCTAGAGCAAGCCAGTGGACATACTTATGGAATTCTTTCGCTGCGTGCTGTCAGTAAGGTAATTTTCCGAGCGTAATTCCAGGACTAATTCTTTTGTTCCACTTGGCTGGTATTGTGCTTGTAAGTTTGTGCTAGATTCCTGTTTTTCCCTCAGGTGTGTGTTTGAATCAGAAGATAAGCATGAAGAACAGACAGCTGTTTAAATACAGCACGGGACGGCTTTGCTCATAGGTTAACACTTTGTGGAGCAGTGTTGTTCTTGCCAGTTTATGTTGTGGCTTCTTGCCTAAAGTTTTGCATGTACTGCGGTTAAAGATTGCAACCTGTAGCAGAATCTAACAGGGAAGTACAAACCGTGTCATTGATGTGGAGATTTTCTGCTTTGAAAACACCACCCTGTGGTCGCTGTGGTCCCTTTGATTTCATGCCTCACTTGTCACTAATGAATGGTGGTCCTTTCTGTTGCGTAAACCCAGCTCCATATTGTTTCTCGATTGAAATGAACTGTCACAAATCATCCTTTACTGTGTATTTCATGCCATTAAGTCTGTAAACACACAAACCTTTACTCTGTTGACTGCGGAGCTCTTGTTGTGGTTTACAATCCGTTTCCTTTTTCTCTCTGATTGTAGAGCCGGCCTCTTCACTAAATGGAGACTTTTGTTTACATCCCTTGCGTGTTTTAGTATTTCTGTTTGAGGCTGTGCATGCCTGTGCCCTTGTTCATTTGTAGCAGTCACTGTAAAATGAAGTCTCTGTTTGTTGTTGCATCGCTTGCTCATAGATTGATGGGCCCGAAATGCAGCCTTGGCGGACCTCTCCGTCAGTGAACCTTCAGCCAGTTGTTCTCCATCTGTTGTTGCGAAGAGGGGGATGTAACGTTTTGATAGTTATCCCCTCCCTCTGGCTTTATGGAGGCTAATTAGTGTGATTTTGAGGGTACTTCGGTCCCACCCAGCTATTTAGACCCCAGCACCTCGGTCCTGGCCAGGGCAACAAGCAGCTGCCCGGCCCTCTGATTAGCCTGGGCTAAAGTGGAGACCCAGGATAATAATTGGATAAGGTTTCCTAGCAGTATAATCCAGGTTCCTCTCTTCCCTTCCCTCCCCCCTTCACCCCCTCTTTCCTTTTCCCCTCTTGTCTGTCTTCAGCTCTTTTGTCCGAGGCCTCTGTTTGAGAAACAGAACCTCTCATCCTATTATTCTGTCATTGGAGTGTCTGGCAGGGATGGGTGAGCTTGAGCTAGATCAGACAGCACTCCTTCACTGCATGCAGTCGGGGATCAGCTGTAGCTTTGAGTATCGCTCACGGCCCTGTTTACAGCCCACTGTGTGAGGTTTTATCACGTAACACTCCAGCTGTGCACTTCATGCCATTGTATTTATTGCATATGTTATGTCTGAATATGGATGTGATGTGTTTCTGTATATATAAAAGTTTTATTTATTTCATTTCGTCTAGGTCCCTAAAACTCTCTGTAGCAAAAAGAACTGCACAGCCACAGACAGAGTTTCACTGAATGCATAAGTCCTGCTAGGGCAATATTAAAACTTCAGCTCATAAGAAAGATCAGTAGATCTACACCAGCCTCTCAAAAAGACACGCTTTAAGTTGAGGGGTTTTCATGCTAAGGCATTGCTTTGTGTTTAGCCAGAAACAGCACGTTAACACCAGCCACAAATAAAAAAATACACTTTCAAGTTTGTTCTTGTGAAACAAAAAAAAAATGCTGTGTTATGACGGAGGAGTTGAAAAGGAGCCCCCATGGCAGTGTATAAAAGCAACACTTGGTAACAATGAACAGAGTGGACTGTATCGTGAGAGGCAGGATCTGGAATGTGCATTGGGTGCTTTAATGAAATACAGGACACTTGTCCTCTTCGTGTTTTCTAGTAATTAGAATTAATCCAGCGCTGTTACAGTCAGTCATACATTCAGTGTAATATGTTGTACTAATGTACTAAAAGTGTCTTTTGCTGTCTTTCTGTCATGAGAGCCCCTCATTAATGTTTTTCATTGTTAAAGAATGTCTGTTGCTGTTTATAGTATGTGAACATTTCATGAAAAGCAGATCAATAGAAAGTACAAACTGCAAATCTTTCAAGATATTTGGGTTTCCAGTTTTTATTGTAGCATTATTATATTTATTTTTTAAAGAAATGAAGTTTGTTGGATAATTTGAAGTAAAATTTGGATTAAAATGTCTGATTTAAAGGGACATTCCATCATATTTTTTCTGCATAATTAGCCATTGAGGAGTGGTTTGATGTCAATTGGTACATTGTAAAGAAACTTAGTAACCATTAGTGGTGATGGGCATCAAATTTAAAATGCAAATATAGCAATTTTATTTAGTATGCATAATTTCCAGTAAAACCAGTAAAAATGTTGCTAAAATGTCCTCTGAGTATATAGTCACTGTCCAAATGAAAACATGAATCTTCATTTTTGTTGATTTTATATTTTGTACATCATTTGAACACACCAGTGAGCATTTACATTGTTTTATACATCTCATGATGTATAGACCTATAAACGTGCTCCAAAATAGCTTGGAAATAATTCTGGTTCCCTTGACTTCCATTGAAAGTAAACTATGTTTTTGGTCTCAAAAACAATTGCAATTTTAGAGAGAGTTGTTTTTCATTGGACAGCGACGGTTCTTGGGAACGATTCTACTATATGACACGATGTCCTATTCCAAAATAAATAAATTGAATTTAAAAAAAAAACTCTTTTAGGCCAGATGCGTCAGCAGACATTGCATTTGTGCCTATTTCAGTGAAGGAGTCTTTTATAGAGGCATTAAACTCTTTAGACATCTGGCTGCTTTCACCACTGCTGTGAACAATTCTGACTTGGCAAGTTTCTATAGAACTATGCATTTTACATAAAACCTCTCTGACGACTTTCTTTATATCTTAATATTAATGTTTTAAATATGCAGACGTATTGAAAATGAGTTCTTCTGTAAAATGATAAGTTTTCTTTTTTTCACAGCAGAGCTTCACGTGTGGGAACTGCGTTTGATATTATGTAGTGTAGTTGGAGAAGGTATCTGTCAGTAAGCCAGGTGTAGGCATGTGTGACACGTCTCCCTCTGATCTGATCTCTGGCCCCACCTAAACCCCCCACCCCATGCTTAAACGGGCCACCAGGAGAGGACTGACCCTCCCTCCCCTCCGGCCTAGTGATCCTGGCAGGTCTGTAGGAGTTAAGCGCTTTCTAAGCCAGCTGCACTGTTCTTAGCTCTATTGATAAGGCATTGTGAGCGGCGTGGGGAGTCTGTGCCTGCCGGCCTACAGGCCGATGAATCCGCACTGATCTTTTTTTTTTTTTTAAATCCTCCCCGCCGTTCAGCGTGCACTACCTTTGGTGTACCTGACAATGTGCTTGTTCCAATCTCTTAACCCTTCCAGGGTTCAGCCTTCTTTTGCCACCGGATCTTCAGGAATTACTCTTTGGCGGCGCCCGTGATTGACAGAAGAGGAGCTTATGTGTAATTTTGCAAAGCGCTTCCACTGTTCAGTGCTCAATATGTTCAGGCTTGTTGGCAGCCCCGCAGTCCGTTTAACAAAAACAGCGTGAAGTGCCTGGCTTTGAGCTCTGTCACACAGCGTAGGAAACTCTGACCTCATTAAGAAGTGGGAGATTTCTGCTCTGTGCTGGCTAAAAGTTTGCCCCTGTCACTCTAACAACTGGATTTGTCAATGTGCATCATCACTCACTTAAGCAACCCTCTTTATTTTTCTTTGTCCTACATATTTATTTGCTTTATTCAGCTATTCAGTCTAGGTTTCTGAAGTTCTTTGAACTATGTAAGTGTCTACTTTAAGTACCTTGAAGTTTTACAAATGGATCAAGCTGAAATAAATAGTTTTTCTTTCTCTTACCACAAAATATGCTTTTATTATTTTTTTTTCTTGGTAAGGTGAGGATATGTTGGGACAGTCCTGGGTCAGAGCCATGGCCCGCCTCTGAGAGACTTCCTTCCTTCCTCAGCTTAAAGCCAAGGAGATCTGGGGATCTTTGTCTTAAAACGCATGACTCACTTTAAGGGGTCCCACTTTGAACTTGAAGGAATTTTATGATGCAAGTAAAAATGTCACGTCTGTAAACAGTTTGATTTGAAAAGCACGTCAGTTAAATGACTGGTTTATGTCCTCTTTTAGTCAAGGACACTCAGCCGCACCATATGAGTTTCAGACACAGTTTGGTTGACCCCCTCTTAAAAAGTTTTATGACTGTTATCTATGATAAGCAACCACCGAATGCTGCATTTGAACCCAGCCTGCTTTGTACTTCTTCTGCTAATCTCTGCAGGACATTGTGCATGTATTTTCACTTTATTAGTGTTTTAGAGTGTATTTTTTTCCACATACAGTTTTTCTGTGTTTTCTTAATTCCATGCCCTTGTATTCCCTAAGCTCTTGTTTGTCAGGCCAGACCACCCCTGCTTTGTGTGCAGGTCTGCATATTTGTTGTTCTGCGTTGGGGTTTGGTGGCTGCGGGGGGTGGTGGAGGTGGCCAGGACGGGTTGTGCACATTTGAGATTTAGCAGGAATTCTTTGGGGATCACTTTGTTTCAGATTTCACTCTTACTCTCCCCACCTCCTGCTTTCCAAAGGGGGTCTAAGAGTGGATCCCTCCACACTGGGAGCAACGTGATACTCTATTCGTTTGCCTCTGCATGCATGTTCATGACTGACTCTCCTTTTCTTTTTCTCTCTCTTTCTCTCCCTCTCTGTCCTCTCTTCCTCAGAATAATGCAGATCAGGTAGCTTTTCAGGTCGGAGGGGGTCTGTCTGCCCTGGAACAGATTCTCCAGGTAGTCACTGCGGCCTCCACTCCTACAGCCATCCCACGCATTCCACTCAAGTGAGTACCAGCTTTTCCCAAGCCAGAAACGTCTCTCTCAGCGCACACGCTCGCTATACTTTCAGTACAGTAGACCCCCATCTGCTGACAGTACACCCACATTTTCCATTAGGCTCATTCTGTGTTTGTTACCAGCTGTATATCTGTCACTTTTGCCCCGACTGAGTTTTAACCACATTCCTTACAACCGATTAGCAAAATTTTAAACCAACCAACATCACCAGTATCGGTTATGGTTTACACATCCATGTCGTTGTCAGAGGAAAGGTGTGTTCCAAAAAGTTCTAAAGCATTCTTAAGTATTTTACTCTCTAGCTTTCTCGTGACTTAAATGAAATTGACTGACTCTCCTTAGATCTTCACACGTGTTCTATGGAAACTCTTCCTAGGGCTGAGTGATCTGTTTGAGATGTTTCTGAGATTGCAACTGCGAATTAAATGCGGTTATTTTCTATTAATTAATATATATATATATATATATATATATATATATATATATATATATATATATATATATATATATATATATTTTTTTTTTTTTTTTTTTTTTTTTTTTTTTTTTTTTTGGCCCAAAAATAGCTGCAGATCCACTCTTTTTTTTTAGCCAGACTGCTGTTTAGTTGTGGTTGTGATGTCATTTATAGAGCACATAGATGTTTTCTGATTGGTCTAACTCATTTACAGGCCCTTCACAAACTTTATCAGCTTAAATTTTCCCATTTAGGTCTTGTTAAGAACACATTTTTATTAAATAATATTGTATAATAATATTACAGTTGTTTCTCTCCGGATTTCATCGTTGCGCTCTCTTAAATAAAAAAAAACAACACATGAATCCTTTGGCTCTAACTGTTATCATGACAGCCTGTACATGGCTGCATATCACCATTGGTTGTGCAAAAGGCCTAGAAGGACGTGTGTGTATGTGTGTTTTCCTCAACACTAAAATGTAAACACAGCATTAACCTGCTCTACTGTTTCTACTGATGGTGAGAACTTTGCTGGGCTGAGCTGAGCTTACTCAGGTAGCACATAATTGTACTTGACCCTGGTGAAGAAAACAAAGTCTCCAACCGTTTGACCTGGACTTCTATGTCAGTGCTGTAAAGGTACTCTCTGTGGATGCTTCCTGTTATTTGCTGTTAGCTGTTATAGTAACAGTTACCTAGTCGATTGTCTAGTTTCTTCTCTGATTACGGTAATAGTCAGTACATTTTCTAACAATTTAGCTATAGTGGAATTTGCCTTATTGCTTGCTAGCTGCCCTCCCACCACCAACTCCCCCCGAACTGCGCCACTGCCTTCTAAATTAGAGAAACTCTTTACTCTCCATGATGGGTGGTCATATTCGTCAGTAACCCCACAGAGTAACTTGCTCTTAACTGTTCAGACGATCCTCATGATCTAGTAGCCTTGGTTTCCATAAATACTTCCAAATGTATAATGAATAAGAATGCTCCTTGTTTAGAAAATAACGGGGGGCTGCATTGAAGTCATCCATTTTTCCTTTACTTGCTGCAGCACAAAAGGCACATTTATCCAGTGCGTCAGGGGGAAATGGGAGTGGTGTTTGAATAGTGGCTGTGGAGTTTGTAGGGCTGGCCACTAGATAACCTCACAGAGAGGGTTATTTCCACCAGAGAGAGCCTTTAATGGACTAGAATGGCCTCTCTCTCCCTCATTAGCATTTGCTTTTTTTTCAAATCTCCCCTAATGGAGGAATGCTACTTATATTTATAATGCTTTTACAGGCCATCTAGTGTTTATTGATTTTTTTTTTTCTTTCTCTCTCAATCTTTCACCCTCTCTCTCTGTCTCACTCTCTCTTAATCAGACATTAATTTCAGAAAATCTGAGGGGAAGTTTAAGATTGTAATGGATTTTTATGAACTTGAGTGAAGTTTCTGAACCAAGGGTTGAACTGTTTTTGTATTCGATTTAGTTTATATGTGTTTGTGCGTGTGTGTGTGTGTGTGTGAGCGAGCTTTTTGTGCATTGCTGGTTCACCAGCTTGTGTGTGTGTGTGCGCGTTGACTTGGCCAATCAAACACTTCCGATGTTCTCTCCCTCTTGCCTGAGAGATCCACTTGACGGGCCTCGGGAGGAGGCCAGATCTCTGAGGCTCTTCTGTCATTCGGCTCTGTTGCAATCAAACGCTCGAGTGGCCCCCCTGGAAAGATTAAAGAACGTCCTCGTCCTCACCTCTTTTTTTGAATCTGAATCACTTCCCTGTCTGAGCTTGTTGAAGAGTCAGTCTCTGCTGAGTGTGAAACCAAGGGCAGCAAAATAAAATCAGGAGGTGGCGTTCACTGTAATGTGGAACATTTTAAAGGAAACAATAAGGACAGTGTATACTGTTCTTTAAAAAAAAACATGCCATTCTAGAGATAAACTGCCAACCTGGTGGATAAATACAGGATTGATTCAGCTTAGTTTAGGGATGCAGCATCATATTCGTATCAGCACGTGGTTGCTTAAACAAGTTGATTTGACCGATATTTCAGACTGACATTTTCTCATATATATATATCTTCCCCAATAAAATAAGATGCTTAGGCAACACCTATTGTTTTACTGCATTTGTAATCAAAATAAATATTATGTCTCTTCAAATGCTGGTCCTGGTAGATGTGGGCCTGATTTTTACATGTTATATAAATGTATCTGCTTCAACAGAAACATACTTAAAAGTATCAGATATTGTAGTTTGCCCCCCATTCCCATATCAGTGCATCCCCAAGTTAGTTGGTGGTCATATGTCCTTGTTCAGTTAATCTAAATAGCTGACCTGAGATGAATGGCAGTTGCATTTGGTGGGCAGCACACTGAAATTGACCAGGTCCAGTCAGTGGCCCAGTGGATGGCTTTCTCGGCACTCCCGCTTCCTGTACGTGTGGCAGAACAGAGATTAGAACAGGATGACTTTCTGATGGATCTCTCTCTTTCTACACACTCTCTCTCTCTCTCTCTCTCTCTCTCTCTCTCTCTCTCTCTCTCACCCTAAGGCTACATGCTGCTGAACCTCTGATAACCTTTTCAGACTTGCGTTAATCTTGTATGTCACCGCAGCTCCCCAAAGACCTGCACCAGGGTCCAGGAAGCTGTAAACCCAAACAGCCTTGGTGCCGTGAAGCCAGCCTGGTCCATCACTGCTGCAGAGAAAGTGACACATTACGGCTCTGTGATTGTTGGGGTGTTGGTTTTGTTGATCTAACCTTTTATAGTATCACCTTTTCATGAGCAACTTCACAGATTCACTCCCAACTTTGTCCTTTGTTGTTTACGCTTTGACTGTAAAATCCATGACAAGATGCTACAACGTCTAGCATCAGAAGAGGGCATGACATAAGTGAGCATGCACTAATCATTCTCCCTCATCTGGGCTCCGTAATGGAACTCAACTGAGACACCCCCCCACAACCCCCACCCAGCAGCACAGCACTAGTTTATCTGTTTACTGTAATGCTGGCGTATCGATCGCCTCCTTTCAGATAAGCTGAGTGATTTACAAAAAAGAACAACTGCGGAGATGCTGGTGGAATATTACGCCCCAGGGAGGAGGATTCCATCTTGTTAGCATTACATTAATGGGCTAATTCCAGCGTGAGGCTCCGTTAATGTCCCTTTGCTTCACTGTGGTTCAAAGAGGAGGAGGGCTTTGCTGAAGGGTTGGGCAGCCGAGGAGGAAATGGGGGTCGGATGTCTGGAGCAGAAAGGTCGTTACGTTTCTAAGAGTACCAAGGCGAACGAGTAGGTAGGGGAAACGCACCCAACAGCCAGGACGTTAACCTGCACGCTTACAATTACACCGTACAGTGTGGGGATGAAACAGTCACTCTCGCATGGCCTACTGCCGTGATTTGCCTGTTAGTAGAAAGTTTATGGAGTTGTTTTTCCTGAAAACATAACTTTTTTTATATTTTTTATTTCAGATAATGTAACAAATCTTGTCACAAATGTTGAATAACCATCTCATGCGGTGATTAGTGTTGCCCTTAGTCATTAGCTGACCCCAATTACTGTCCACAGCTTTCACGATCACGTCAAGAACAAACAGAATGCGGATGTATATGTAATATAAATGTAAATAAAAGAAAGCAGAACACACCGTTATTGAACCACCCATTGTGTCTTACAAAAGCAGAACCCTTAACGTCTGACCTGCTATTACACACTTTAGAGTAAAGCTGGTTTATTTGAGTTATTTGCTGTCTGTCGTCAATTGGGGACTAATGTTATCATTGATATCATTTTAGCTGATTAGTATAATTTATTTGTCTTTCAAGAAACACATTGTTAATCACAATTTATTTATAATGGCGGTTGGTCACCAGATAAAATGTGTGATCCTGACGCGCCTTTGTGGTTTGCAAGCATAAAACTTGCATACTTATTTTGACAGCAGTGATTTGCAAGCTGTTTTTTGAGCATTGTATGTCTTTATGCTGCAGTCTGCATTTTTCACAGATCAATCTTTACTTGAGTTTACACAGCAAAAACACATTTGCACAGTTTGTACAACAAAATCTAATTGCACAAACTGCAGTTCTATAAAAAAAAAACAAGCTCACTTGCTATTTGAACAAGTAAAGATTCGCTGTAACTTTTTTGCCCTGATAACTGGAGATTAAACGTGTTTATTTGAGCTCCACTCTGCATATCTGGCCTGTTCTCTCAGCCTCTCTTAAGCTAGAGAAAGTGTTGGATCCCAAGAGACAGGACAGCAGTGCTCAGATTAAGCTGTAAAGTCTCTCTCTCTCTCTCTCTCTCTCTCTCTCTCTCTCTCTCTCTCTCTCTCTCTCTCTCTCTCTCTCTCTCTCTCTCTCTCTCTCTCTCTCTCTCTTTCTTTCTTTCTCTCACTCTCTCTCTCTCTCTCTCTCTTTCTTTTCTTTCTTTCTCTCTCTCTCTCTCTCTCTCTCTCTCTCTCTCTCTTTCTTTCTTTCTTTCTCTCTCTCTCTCTCTCTCTCTCTCTCTCTCTCTCTCTCTCTCTCTCTTTCTTTCTTTCTTTCTTTCTTTCTCTCACTCTCACTGCTCTCTCTCTCCTCTCTTTCTTTCTTTCTTTCTATCCACACTCCTCATCTCTCTCTCTTCTCTCTCTCCTCGGTCTCCTCTCTCTCTCTCTCGGTCTCTCTCTCTCACTCTCTCTCTCTCTTTCTTTCTTTCTTTCTTTCTCTCACTCTCTCTCCTCTCCTCTCTCCTGCCACTCTCTCTCTCTCTCTCTCTCTCTCTGATGCCCCCCCCTCCTCTTGGACTGAAGAGTGTTTGGCTGCACTTACGTGGAGGTGTGTAGTGGGAGAGATGTGTCTGCAGTGGGCATGAAAGCACGTCCTCTCCTCTTCCAGTAGGGGTCACTAAGGAGGAGAAGAGGAAGAAAGTGAAAGAGAGAGATTGCGAGTGTGTCAGCTGCAGTGAGCTGGGCTCAGGACCAGCCTGCTGTCAGCACACACACTTCTCTCACACAGGACAGAGTATGATTCTGTCACAGTGACACCCCCCACCCCCGCCACCCACACATGATGGTGAGGGTCACTTCTAAATGAATTTCACAAATGACTTTGAGAAGGAAATCTCTCCCCCGAAACAGAGTAGAGTCATCTGAAACCTCAAAGCCACTGGTCAGTGAAAAGTTTCGGAAATGGAGAGCGCTTTGCGCCTGCCCTAAGTGTGTCCGGCTCCGTGTCCCAGCGTCCCACGCTGTCTCGAGTTCGGAGTGCTGCTAGTGGGGCTGCCTGTCACCTCACCTCCGTGTCACACGATGACTAAATGTACTCAGTGAAAGCTTCTAGCCAGCGCTCTCCAAGTGGTTTCATTTCAGGATGCCATTATGCCATGCGCGTGTGTAGGGGTACGCATGAGTGTTTGCCGCGCGGTGCGTGACAGCGCACCCGGGACTTATGCCCCGGCTTATGCCCAGCCTTTCTGCGGAGCGGCAGGCAGAATGGATGTCTTGGACGCGCTGGCGATATCGGAAAAGATCAACGGCAGAATCAAATTAAATGTCATTTGGATTGCAGTGAAAGAAAGGATTGTTTGACAAGCGCTAGGCAAAGGATTTTTGCTCTTCACCTTTTCGTTCTGGCTCCAGCTTCTTTTTCTTTCCCTCAAGGCCCCCTTTTTTTTCTCCGCTTTCTTTCCAAAGGCGGGTTTTGAAGCCAGGCTGAGTAGTCGTTCAGATTTCTGTGTTGCGCACACGTCAAGCCTGAGTGGACATATAGGAGAAAGGGAGCGATTATACGGAGAGATTGGGAAATGCGAGCTTGTGGCCCAGGTCAGGCTATTTCCTGGTTGATAACCCATTTACAAGGAGGTGCAGAAACAGATCTTTACATGCTACTGCTGCTCCTGTCTGCTTGGTTATCCACCAAATCTCAGTTCATGGCAATCCAAAATATACCTGCCTTATTTGTTTATCTCAAAGAATCAAGTTTTCATGTGCTCATGGGTGTAGAATGTTATAAAATTATATCATGGTGAAATTAAGAATTTCACTAGTCATTTCCTAGAAATTATCAAATCCTTTTGTTCGTACACCATAAAGGATTGAACTGGACAAAGGCCTAGTCAGAATATCTGTGAGTAATATTCCTGCTTATCTCTGGTTTTCTCTTTCTTAGCCATCTGCCTCTTGCCGTTGGGATACCCCATTTGGGATTTTAGATTGGGTTAAAGGGCTGTATCCCCGCCCAAAGGTCAGTGTAGTGACCAGCCAGCAGGCCACCCACGGTGAGGAGCAATGCCTTACAGGCGAGATGAGGCAGAATGCATACAGAGGTGTGTTGGTGGGAGTGGTGGACTCTACCTTAAGCAAGCTTTCAGTGTTTGGGTGGTGGACTAATCAGTGGTCAGGTCTGCTGGGTGTTTAAGGTTAAGCTGGTTAGAGTAGGAGAGGAGCTTATCATCTGCGTCTCTATCTGTTATATCCCCTGTATCCTTTGTCCCTTCTGTATCTGACTCTCTCCAAATCTTTACAATCTCTTGCTTTCTCAGCCTGTCTGCTTTTTCTTGTAGACCCTATACTCTATACTGTCACTGGGGCGGGACCCCTCATTGTGCACAGTTGAACATTAAGGCCATTGCTATAACTCTGAGGGTACAAATACATAGTTTGTACTTTTATTATACAAACAAACTACTGTATGTGCTCTCTCTCTCTCTCTCTCTCTCTCTCTCTCTCTCTCCTCTCTCTCTCTCTCTCTTCTCTCTCTCTCTCTCTCTCTCTCTCTCTCTCTCTCTCTCTCTCTCTCTCTCTCTCTCTCTCTCTACAGTCTGTGCTGTATCTCCCTAAAATCCCTCTTTCTCTATTTTCCAGCTCCAAACACTCCCTCTCCTGCCCCTCCCCTGCAGTGTATGCGTTCTCTCTCTGTCTCTCTCTCTCTCTCTCTCTTCCTGCACTCTTTCCTACTGCTACCTCTGGAACTTAATCCTATGTCTACAAGATAAGGCTTCATTATGGTCAGATTAACAATGTGCCTGTTGTCTGCCACAGTCTGGTGGCAACAGGGCCACTGAGCAACCTGTACCGTCCTGAGGCCTGCCGGCACTGTCGGAGCGCCTTTCTAAGAGGGAATCTCTGGTTCAGGAATGCTGCCTGCAGGAACAACCTGGCACACGCTGGTCACTGCTGCATACTTCCCGAGTAACATGAGAAGGGGCACAATAGCACTTTACCAAATTGCTCCTCAAAATCTTTGACGCAGGCTGTCATCATCAGGCAGACAGGGCCCAAGACTCCATAACATGGACCTGGTGTTGGGTGTCATGTTAATCACTCTCAATTAGCAGAGAGCAGGCTGAAAAAGCTAGCTAGCTATGGCCGCCTGCTGATGACAGGAGTGTGACGATATCATTCAAACAAGACAGTGACAGCTACAAGTATCCTGGAGGGTCAGTGGATGATGGATGGCTGTGAAAAGTTCACATTACTGTAACAGCAGCAGAGCAAGGTGTTGAGGGGACGCTGCCGAGGGGAGGTGGCAAGTCCGCAACGAGTACTCGGCTAGCACCACACCCTGTAGCGTATAGTAATGTGTAGTATGTTGCCATGCTCTGTTGCACAGCCCTGTGTCTGTGAGAGGCTTGGTATGTATGCATGTGTTTATGTATGCGTTTGTGTATGTATGTGTTGATGTATGTGTTGTGTGTATGTGTTTGTGTGTGTATGTATGTCTTTATGTATGTGTGTGTATGTGTGTATGTGTTTATGTATGTATGTGTGTGTGTATGCATGTATGTATGTATGTGTTTATGTATGTGTTTATGTGTGTTTATGTATGTGTGTGTGTATGCATGTATGTGTTTATGTATGTGTGTGTGTGTATGCATGTATGTATGTGTGTATGCATGTATGTATGTGTTTATGTGTGTGTATGTATGTCTTTATGTATGTGTGTGTGTGTATGCATGTATGTATGTGTGTGTGTATGTATGTGTGTATGTATGTATGTCTTTATGTATGTGTTTATGTGTGTGTTTATGTATGTCTTTATGTATGTGTGTGTGTGTGTGTGTGTGTGTGTGTGTATGTATGTATGTATGTATGTATGTATGTACAAACGTTGTAGGTTTAAATGTTGTTTAAAAACCTTCATTTTTGCATTCTCACCAGTACAAACACAATATATCAATAAAACATACGTAAATATGCAAAAATACAATATAGCATGAATATCTTATTTTGAAAGAAGATCATAGATCATATCTTGTGCTCCAGTTTGAAGAACAACGTTTAGTTCCAGATTTCTTCTAAACGCTCATTGTATCGAATCAATTCCATCACCAGCAATCTTGATTTAGCTTAATGCAGTACTGAGTAGTGAAAGCAGGTATTGCTTTCTGTGAATACTACTGGCTTGCCACAACGCAAAGCTTGGAAAGGGTTAAATAAGCGCACTGATATGTGTAAAGCCATTTTATATTAATAGTATTACAAGTACGTAATTTTTTTTTTTTAATGTGTTTTGCTCAGCAAATAAAAACATCCTTTCTGGAAAAAACAGCTTTTTTAAATAGAATTGAAATATATGAACTATGTACTATTGAGGTTCACAGTTGTTCACTACCCTGCACGCCCCTAAATGCTCTTATTTTGTTGCATGTTGAGGGGCTCTGGGGGTTAGCGCTGGGATTTGGCCAGTCGACAGCTGTTTTGCCCTTTAATAAGATTAGTGTAAAGAAATTAGTCGTGTGCTCTTTAATCTGCTGTTTAACCGTGCAAGCCACCTGGGGGCTGCCCCGTCCCCCTGCCGGATCCTCCTACATTCCTCCCCACAAGTGATCCTATAGGCATCAGATAACCTGCTCATCAGGAACCCCATAAACATGCACATATATCAGGTTCATCATGCATTTTGCATGTGTTTAAGTACGTCAAACTTGCGTAATTCTCAAGTTGGAACAAATGAAGCCTTACAGGTTACCGTCTTCATCTGAAACGTTTGTTCCCCCCCAAGTTGAATTGCATGCAAGCGACCAACGTCAAACACTGTACCTGTTCGCCATTTGTTAGTATAGGGTCCACGTGCACTCACCGATTGAGAAGGCTGATGTTTATAGATTGGTTTAGTTTTTTTTTCCTATTTTCTGTCAGTCTCAGATAAACCACCGAGAGTTGTAACCTTGCATTTGAGCTTTCCATTCAATGTTTATACTTGAGAAGCTATGGTGTGAACCCTGACACTGTGAGGGCTGTCATTCAATCCAAGCCTGGTCATCGGACACCTCTCCATCTCAAAATGTAGCCTAGGAACAATATGGATACCTAAAATTCCATGACAGATGCTAAAGGGAGTCCTTACCTGAATTAACACCTTTTTTTTTTTTTTTTAAAGCACAAATATTGATGCTTTTCTCTTAAAAGGTGTGATCACTCTTCTCTTTCAGGTACGCCAGCTCGTTTGGTGTGGTCAAGTTGTGAATGTTCCCAGGTTTTAGAACCAAAGTCAATTGGAAGTTGAGTTCCACAATCAGGGCCTTTTTTTTCTTTTTTTTTTCAGTGGAAAATCAGTGACTCAGAGGCAGGGCTGGTCGGCTGCCCAGAGTGCACAGTTCCGAGGGGATCTCACGTTTCTCTCTCTCGTTTACCGAACAGAGCCTGCAGTATCACTCCACTCACCCATAACCATCCCTCCCTCTTTCCCTGTGGCTCTGTTTCACTCCTCAATAGATAACCCTCTATCAATGCAAAGGAAACACTACACTGCTCGTGTTCTTCCAAATTAATGTTCCATGTTCGGCGAACGAGTGATTTTTAAACATTGCATATGAATTGAACCAGACCTCTCTCAGCACCCTGCCTGAAATGTTTATCGTTCGTTTGTCGGAGGTGAAAACTCGTCGATTAATAACAACGCACATAAAGTAGGTACGGCGGGGAAGTTTTTTCTAACGAGCAGCAATTGAGCGGCTGAAAAAGCACAATGCTTGGAGTGATGTGTGGAACACTTGGACCCTTTCCCAGAAGTCCAGGCAGAGCCTCCTCCCTGCAGTCCCGTACTGCATGTCTGACGTTTTAACGCCGCTATGTCAATACCCGCGCCGCTATCTCCCTGATCTGCCCGCCGGCGGCTTAAATATACACTCCTAGTTTTGTCAGGGGGTGGAAGTTATCGACAGGCCGAGACGTACGCGACCTGGCACTATTTTTATTACATGCGCCAATACGGTTTGGCCGAAAACACCGAACAGATGGCGACGGTTGCGGTAGATATCAAAATGTTTACGGCTGGGAATAAACACGGCCTACTTTAAACCAGGGAAGTCGGATTCCTTTGGTCCGCACCACAGATAGGGCCCCGCCACTCCGTTTTGGGTTAAAATATACAGTTGTCAGAAAATATTAACTGATGAAAGGAGGGAGTAGGGTAGGTTTGGAGGGGGCCGCTGTAGCCAGAGCGGAGTGACTGGTCACTTATCAGCGGCATTAATCTTCTCTCAGGCTGGTGTGCAGCAGACATAATACAGAAGACTGACTGCTGGCCGACTGGCCTACAGGCGCTGACGGCTAGTCTCTTATCTCTGCACGGGGAGAGAAAGACGTAGAGAGAGAGAGAGAGAGAGAGGAGAATAGAAAGGGGGTGAAGGGAAAAGACAGGCGAGAGGGAGGGATGGAGTGAGTGGGAAAGGAAGTGGAAAAAGGGAGTAAGAGAGAAGGGGAATTGGTTGACAGATTGGGCAGTCTGCTCCTCCAGTCCCTCTTGTTAAGCGGGTTATAGTGAGAGCATATTGGCCTTTTCTTGAGGAAGCATGGTGGTGGGTGGGTGTGGGCGGGGGGTGTATTTCCTTAGAGAAAGCCTTCTTACATGATTTTTTTTTAATGCCCCCTTGTGTTCTGAGACTTGCTTACAGTGTGCGTGTAATGTTCACACCCTAAGCTTATAGTGTCCATTTCCTCAGATAACCTTACCGTGTTACTGCAGGAGATTAAACTCATCTGATTGGCAGTAAGGTAGAAGTCGCCTTGAAGTGTTGAGCGAGGGCCACTTCTCCTGTTCAAATGCTTATCTTAACGGCGAATACACAAGAAGTGTTTTTTTCCTAAACTGAATGTGCTGTGTGTTTCAGGTCTCTGTGTGCCACAGTGAATGTGTATTACCTGGCCTGCTCCCGCTGCTATAGCAACTGCTCCTACGTTCTCTACAGCAACAAAATAGCCCCGCTCATGGACCTTCTGCTCCACCAGTTAACGGTAGGCCGCTGACCGAAAACACAGAATTTTTGCAGCTGAAGGTTAAATCACACCAAATAATCATGTAAAGATCAAACAGACACGAGTTTCTGAAAGTGTAGAGAAAATGAAACTTAACATCCATGCAAGATACATAGACCACCAAAACTATTACCAGTACTTATTTGAGCAACAAAATCACTTTTTCCCTTTTTATTTGAGAAAAACTTTGTTGTTCCAGTCACTGTCCAAAGAAAAGCATGTTTCAACATTTTCCATTTTTTCCCGTTTTTTTTTCTACATTATTTGAACGCAGCAGCTGAGATTTAGATTGCTTGGAATTGTATCATGAATGGACCAATAGAAATGCTTTAAAACAGCTTGGAAAAAAATCTGGGTCCACTGACTTACATTGTAAGTCTAGACAGTTTTTCCCTCTCCTGTAAAGTTGCCTATATGGAGACAGTTTGTTTTCCCTTGGACAGCAATGGTGTATATATATATTAATAAACCAAAGAAGCTGCTGGTGTTCTCAGAGCAACAGACTGGTCACCCCTGAGTCCAGACCTCCACATCGCTAAACGTGTTTGGGATTACCTGGATCATGAGAAGTTTAAAATGCAACCAACTTGTAAGACTGAGCTTTGGATTTCTCTAAAATGATCTCTGCGGAGGGAAAGGGTGGGCACACTATATACTGAAAAATTTTATATATTTAGTTGCTGGCGCGTCTGTGTAGTTCTCTCCTTTTTTTCTGACCCTGAAAAGTGAATAACAGCTTGCTGGCCTTTTCGTTTGAAACTCAAATAAACAAAGGATCGTCTTTGACTTCTGCTCAGTACCGTATGCAGTGCCCTTTTTTTCTGTTTTCATAGTTAACAGCTAGCATATGAGCTTCCATTGCTCGTTAGCTACATTAGCCTCTCAGGCCCAGTGCAGAATTGAAGAAGCTTCATAAACTTCAGACACTAAACATGTCTTGGCTGATTTACTCTGTTTGGGCTAAGGGGAAAATTGTGTAAATTAAATTTTTCGCTGAACCTTAAGCTTTTAAATTTTGTGGAATAATTTGGTCACATTGGAAACATGGAGCCTGTTTTGTTTTTTTTGTTTTTCCCTCCTCATCGTGCTAGAGCAAATGTATCCCATCCAGCAGTCAGAGACCAGAGCCAAAATGGACCCTAAGACATACAGCAGTGGTCTAGTTTACATGAGTCATTGAAGCATCAGAGTTCTGGGAAAGCACCATTGCCAAATCACGCGTCTTTAAGACTTTGAAGCGGTTCACTCTAGCTGTTCACTAGTCCAGCAGTTGTTTACACTAGAGTCCCAGTTCAAATGCTGCATTTGGGCCCAAATGGCTAGATGTTTTGAAGAAAACAGTAATGATATGTACTTTTTGCCTATATCTGTGTTTGTTCTACTGTATTGACGCTTCAGTAACAGGAAAACTGCTGAAATCCGCTGTTCAGGATTTTTCTGTAGACTTATATTATGCAGAATGTGGCATTTACATAAGAAACCGAGCAACCCAGGAGAGTGGTTAGTGAGGTTAGTTAGGGTTAGGTTTAAGTGTTGGGGGCACTGTAATGTTAAGCTAACAGAAATCCATAGTTTTATGGTAAACCTCATAAAGATAGTATTACAAGAGTGCGTGTTGTGTGTGTAGTGCAGGCAGCGCTGGCGTCCCCCCCTTCTTCCCCTCCTGTAATTAGATTTGTTGAGAATGTAGCAGACTTTGCCTGCTCTGGCAGTGTTCCTGTCCACCCCTCAGTTAAAGATGACATTTGAACGTTGGCTTTACTTGTGCTGCCGCAAGCCTTTACTTCCTCCCTCCAATGACTGGCCCATGCCTGAATCAGTCAGTCCTCTCACCAAACGTTTATCTGCACATCAGAAGGCAGCTGGGTTCTCCATTTAATGAGCCAATCAGAGCACTGCACAGAGTTTGGCTGACAAGATGAAATGCACTGTACACCATGCATACCACGGATACTTGTTAAAGACTAGAAGGGACCAGTGCTTGTAAATAGGATTCTAAGCAGACTTTAAGTCAAAAGAAGAGCCAGGGAAGGTTCACTTGTTGCTCTCATGTCCAGTAATCTGCTATCAACCCTGCATGCCGCTTTCTCGAGGCCTCTGGCAGCACCCTGCCAGGCTTTGCCTGCTAGTGAAGGAATACTGTAGAGACTTCTTGTATGCCTACTGCTGGCACGCCACCAGTGACAATGTCACTTCGAGTTTAACCACCAGTTATAGCGCAGAGCTGATGAATAATAAATAGGATGCTTGTTGTTATTTATTTCACAGAGGATCAGGATTCCAACCAAAGACTAATGGCATGTGCATGAAAACAAAGAGGAAGGGATCGTTTTTATTTGCACGCTCTGACTTAATTGGACAGGCTTTAAAATGCACGCTGAGGTTTAAATGTCCTGGTCTATTGTGTGATCGCGCTCAGGGTTGATATTGAGACTACCGGAGCCATTGTTGAATGAGCTCAGAGATGCATCACTGCCAAGATTCGTGGTAAAGGCAAGCTTTGCTTCAGTGGGCTAGACTTACCGAGAAGTCAGGATGAAAGACTAGATTTTCCAAAAACCACACCGAATCTGCATAGGCAAGTAATGACATGGAAACCAAAACAGCGTGTTGTTTTAATTAGTTGGTTAAAAAGGTTGCTGTTATATTAAAGCAAATTTTTGGTGAGAATGTACAGAATTTTTACTTTATTTATCCAGATGTAGTCAATCAAAACGTGTGCTCCTTTTATTTTGCAGGTATATTTATATCTCCTGGTATATTTTTACTTCAGATACGATGGTATCATATGATATGAAGGAAAGCTTGTTCTTCGTATAGTTTCTTATTTATTTATTTATTTGGTATAGACAATAAAATAAGAAAAAAAACTCACTTTAATGACCACACAAGTGGATGGTATCTGTGATCAGTAGCTCTATTCACTGGAATGGTGGCTACAATATCATGAGCACGCTGAGCTATGCTACACTGTAGCGTGCCTGTGCATTTTTGTTTTTTTTTATCCTGTAAGCAAATTAAATACTCAACAAATTATACAAGTCTTGTCCACCTACCTTTATATGATTTTTAGGGAGGCTATTAAGCACTTCCTATGTGTCCTTATCATTTTTGCCAGTGACACCATGAGGTTAATGTAGCATTACATGTAATGGAAGCGTAAGCCCCACCTTAGGTTTCATAGCTTCATGCAAACTGCATGTCTAGTCATCACACACTTTCCTCCAAACTAAACTGAATTACTTAAGAAAGTCAGATAACCTTCTGAAAGACTTCTGACATGCTGACATTCTGTTCTCCATAAAAATGGTCTGGATATAAAAAGCAGCAGCAGCAGTAGCAGCTGTCGTGAAGCCTGAATTTTGTCCAAATTTGGAAAAAAAAGAACAATATATTTATTATTTAATTTAGTTACACATAACTTCTCCCGTTGTGGCTGAAGGGGTGTGTAAACATCCGCCATGTCTAGTCATTCTTGTTTCATGACTCTTTCTCCATTTCAGTCCAGTAACCACAGCACCTCTCTGTGGCTACTTTATTTTAATGAAGTAATCTCACACTTTCTAACACACTTTCTCTATTTTGCTGTCTCTCTCTCTCTTACGCTCTCGCTCTCTCATTCCTGTCCTGATTGGCACATATGTGTTTGTTTTTCTAGCTGTACGTTCCTGACGAGGATAAGTCCATCTTTGGCCGCAGTGTGAATAAACAGGTATTTGAGGGCCTGACCATCGGTCTGCTCCAGACCACGGCTACAGTGCTCTCGCTCTTGCATCCCTCTGGGCTGGAAGCTGGGAGAGATCCTCCGCATATCGGCCTGCCTGATGCCAAAACGAAACCAGCCAGCGCCGAAAACTTTAACACCCGAGCTCAAGACCTCATCAGGTCAGTTTTTTTTCTTTTTCTTCTTCTTCTTCTTAGCCAAACCCTGAATGTAAAGCCACATTTACACACATTTTCCCTTTAGTCTAAATGAGGTCAACCAGCAAAGATATTTTTTTTTCTTCTTCAGGTTTGCACTGGTGCTACAGGGCTAATGTAACTAACCCCACCAATTAGCATTGTGTAACCTGCATGCCTTAATAATCACATACTTGCTTCAGACCATGTCAGGTTTTCAGTAAACTCGAATGGAATTGCCTAAAGCCCTAGGGAAGCTAAATCTGTATTTTGTTTCCCATGTAGGTTAATCTTGTACTTGTTGGGACACAATATACATGCACTAAGTATGTCATGTTAATAACTTTCTAATGTCCACTAATGACCATTTCATTACAATGTGGGTAACTCCAACATAAGCAGTGTCCTTAGGAATCGCAAGGCTGATGTGGTTTGTCCTGCCCACACAGCATTAGCAAAGTTGTGTTCCCTACAGCCTCTAACTGATAAAAGAAACTTCTCAAGTGACAGCAAACAACAACAACAACAAATTAAAAACATAACTGAACCGCCAAGCTAGCTCATTTGTCTGCCTTCTGCCCATACATCCGTCTAACCATCCATCTTTTCAGTCGTTTAGCCAGCCACACCAGCATCCCCTGCATGGCCTGCGCAGATACTTAAAAAAGTCTTATTTGACAAGTCTTAAGATCATAAAACGCCGGTTGTATTTTTTTATTATTAGAAATATTTGATTAGCTTAAGCTAGCTCCAGCACTTTGCTTTATTTGTGCTCCCTGTTTACTTCTTTTTTAAAGAGGTGGCTTAAACTAACAAGCTGCAACAGCGGAGCGTTTTCAGAAGATAACAAAGCAGTTTAAATGTCTGCAGTGTAGCTACTTTAAGGCTGGAAAATTAAATTGACGGAATGTGCACAATGCACAAACAATACACTTTGATCCCCGCAAAGCCAAAAAAGATGGGCATGGATGCGACCGATACTTGGACTCTGATCATTTTGGAGGGCAGAGAGGTGAGGGGACGGATCAGGACATGCCTAATGAAATTCTAAGATTCCTAAAGAACAAGTCATTTTATATATTTATCTTATTCAGTATCCTAATCAACAAGACACTGAGACTGACTCAGCATGCTGTCTCTTATCTTCTAACCATGCTTGACCAGTTTATGCAGTTGTTCTGAATAACATAGTTGTGCCATGTTTTAGTGTTCTGTGGATCAAATGGTGCTATTCTTTTTTTTTTTTTTAGGTCATAAAAAGATATACAAGTATTGAATTAAATTTTATAATAGTTCAGGAGCCTTGTTCCTGTACATCCAGCAGTAAAGTGAAAAAGAGGCTTGCTTTCTTTAAGATCTCACAGATAGTCATGGACAGAGCGGGAATAGTTTAAAGTAACCTCTATATCGTTGCAGTCCAAAGAAAAGCAAGTCTCTCCAAAACTATACAGTAGAGGGGCCGAAAACACTCCGTACGTTTAATGTAAGTTGATAAAAGGTATTTTGTTTAGGGCAGTTTTGGAGCATTGCTATTGGTCCGGTCATTATAAAATTTTGACCCGAACAACTGTAGAGTTCATATTATGTAGAAATCTGAAAAATCGCAAAGCATTGATACTTGGTTTTCTTTGGACAGCGATGATATATAGAGCACATTCTTCTCGTATCTCTCTGCCCACACTATCATATTTACTTGTTCTTCTTCAGTGTTGCAGTAGGGAACTGGGGGCTGTCAATCACAGGGGGCTCATCAGAATATTAGAACCATCTCCAGACAGTTATAGATAGCTCCAGTCAGCGGTTTCTAGGCTGTGCTTTGTTTTATTCTCTGGGATTTTAACTGGTTTGTGAAGATCTTGATCTTTCTTGATAGGATGAACTGAGGCTCTGCATTTATCCGCAAACCCTTGCATTCTTTTAAACATAAGCATGTGTGAGTGTGACATGGCTTGTGTCAGTGAGAACCGTCTGCCTAGTAAATCTTAATATTGAGTATTGGAAATGATTTTTGTGTGCAGGGGAAACATGCTTGGGGAGAGTCCAGGGGTTTGGCTTTTCCTGCACCTAGCTTTAGTCTCAAGCATTGGATGAAGTGTTGCCAAATTGCTCAAGAACTCCTTCCCATTATTTCCCAGCACACTGACACAGACACGCAGATCTGTCCTGGTTGGGTGGGACATAGATTTGGAAGGGGCAACTTTCTCAGTGGTATTAGCCCGTAACTCTTTCGCACATACTCCATACGCTGTAACCTTAAATCCCCCGTCTGCTCCGGCCAAGGGGAACCGCAGCCAAAATCCGCTTCTGGAACTGCACGACTTCCAGTTGAACTTGGTCTGAGAGCGAAAGGGCGCGGAGGAGGGACCAGCCACTCGGCTCTGTCTCTGTCCATGAGGAAAGGCAGACTGTCTTGGAGTGTAGAAGCAAGCCAAATTTCCCACAATCCCCCTCCTCTCACTTCTCCCATGATTCATCTGACCAGAGCGGGTTTAGTGGCCTAGCCGCGTACTGTTCCAGCGTAAGAGAGGAATCTTTAGTGGTCAGCACCCGTAACTGATTAAGATTCTAAAATTATGGAAATGCCATTTTGAGTTACGTGTTTAAACAGTGATTAACATTCTGTGTCCGAGTTCTGATCACGCAGACGAGGCTTTGCGCTTTCTCTCTCGGATGCAAAGCTTGAAGGGCTGCACAATGGTGTGTGTTAAAGCTCCTTTCAGCTCCAGCCAAGCCCAAGAAGAGGATAAAGTAATAACAAGGGGCTTTGGTTCAAGTGACAGGTGACCTATTGCGAGGGGGAGGGGGAGAAGGGGGGAATCGTAATTACCTGAGAGAACTGCGTTTGAAAGGCAGGCATAACAAAAAAAAAAAAAAAAAAAGGAATGTGTGGGAAAGAGAGATAGAAGAGAGCCCTAAATTCTGGGTAACGCACGAGTGATCTAACACTGATCTAATCCGAAAAATCATAGATTTTTATTCAGTGAATAGGAGTGTAAGTCATATTAGTCATGTCATATTGGTGCTGTGATTTAAACAGCTCAGTAATTAGTAATAATTGCCTACCAGTCCAAATAGCTCTGAATAAGCTATCCAGCAATAAAGGAGGGCTTGTGCATCTTTTATTGATAGAAGCGCAGTAGCTCCCAGAAAGCTCGGATACATGTGAGAAAGCTCCTACACGCTGATACATGTCACTTTGGCCACTGTGGGCGTTCACGTACCGTAACTCCTCTGGCGACTGATTTGAACAAGTCTGAGAGGCTGGCGCTAATTTGAATGGATTAACACAGAGGCGCTTTGTTTTACATGCCTTTTTTCATATTTTGTGAATAGTTTGAGTTTCAAGTCCATTCTGAATAATATTTGGGCGAAGACTGGCCAGCCCTTAGGTTCAGCGTGACCTCTGTTGAAAAACGCTTGAACACCCCAGCTGTAGGATGTACTGTGATTTTTAAAAATGTTCAGAAGTACGTCACAGAGTTAAAATTTGTTCCTACTGATGTTCTTTTTATAGGTAACTGTATATCAGATGACACTAATTGCTGGCTCTAAGCCTCTTTTCTGTGTTAACTACATTAGCCCTGTCTTTCCATTGCAAAACTTAAGAAGCGAACTTCAGATATCATTGTCCCGGTTGCTCAACTGCATTAGTGTAAGACGAAAATTGTGTAAACCCCAGCTTTTACTAAGGCATAGGTTGAATGGAAGGACGTACGGAGGCAGGTATGAGGCAGAAACATGTCGGCTGTAAAAGCGAGCCTCCAAGTTTTAGAATCATTGTTCTAAAATGCTGACCCTGCTCCACTGGGAGGTCTGTTGATTGACAGCACGGAGCCTGCAGGCAGTGCTGGAGGTGGAGGGGGGTGGAGGGGACAGGCATACCTGAGCTGTGAGGCACCGCTCTGGGTCAGGAAGAGGAGAGGGAGGCTCCTGCCTTTGTCTGGGCTGGCACATGGAGGCACGTCCTGCCCAGTAATGCTGTAATTAGGCCTGATTTGTAGCCAGGAGGGTGGGGACCGACGCCATCATGAGACCTGTCATTTGCCTGGACAAATGAGAGATATGGGGGTAATAGGCAGGAGTGGTGGGCTCAGATGAGATCTCAGATTTCCACTGGTTGGAGGGACTGTGTACAGGCAGGGCCTCTGTGAGGAGAATGCGCTTTCTCTCTGATTGAGCTGAGTTGTAGTCAGTTTCTGAAGAAAATGACATAATCGAGAGTTCACTTCACATTTATATCCTCATAAAACCTTTAACATCTGAATCCTGTGTAGCGTTTCAGTTCAAATGTGTTGAAATGAAATAAGACTTCTTTTCTTTCTTTGAGTGAATTCCACTGAGTGAATGAAATGTAATGGAATGCTTTTTAATGCACCTGTTTTTGTGCGGGTTAACTGAAATACAGGTAGACGTGGGGTTAACTGAAATACAGGTAGACGTGGGGGTTAACTGAAATGCAGGTAGACGTGCGGGTTAACTGAAATGCAGGTAGACGTGGGGGTTAACTGAAATACAGGTAGACGTGGGGGTTAACTGAAATACAGGTAGACGTGGGGGTTAACTGAAATGCAGGTAGACGTGCGGGTTAACTGAAATGCAGGTAGACGTGGGGGTTAACTGAAATACAGGTAGACGTGCGGGTTAACTGAAATGCAGGTAGACGTGCGGGTTAACTGAAATGCAGGTAGACGTGCGGGTTAACTGAAATGCAGGTAGACGTGGGGGTTAACTGAAATGCAGGTAGACGTGCGGGTTAACTGAAATACAGGTAGACGTGGGGGTTAACTGAAATGCAGGTAGACGTGGGGGTTAACTGAAATGCAGGTAGACGTGCGGGTTAACTGAAATGCAGGTAGACGTGCGGGTTAACTGAAATGCAGGTAGACGTGCGGGTTAACTGAAATGCAGGTAGACGTGGGGGTTAACTGAAATGCAGGTAGACGTGCGGGTTAACTGAAATACAGGTTGACGTGGGGGTTAACTGAAATACAGGTTGACGTGGGGGTTAACTGAAATGCAGGTAGACGTGCGGGTTAACTGAAATACAGGTAGACGTGGGGGTTAACTGAAATGCAGGTAGACGTGGGGGTTAACTGAAATGCAGGTAGACGTGGGGGTTAACTGAAATGCAGGTAGACGTGGGGGTTAACTGAAATGCAGGTAGACGTGCGGGTTAACTGAAATGCAGGTAGACGTGCGGGTTAACTGAAATACAGGTAGACGTGCGGGTTAACTGAAATGCAGGTAGACGTGGGGGTTAACTGAAATGCAGGTAGACGTGGGGGTTAACTGAAATACAGGTAGACGTGGGGGTTAACTGAAATGCAGGTAGACGTGCGGGTTAACTGAAATACAGGTAGACGTGCGGGTTAACTGAAATGCAGGTAGACGTGGGGGTTAACTGAAATACAGGTAGACGTGGGGGTTAACTGAAATGCAGGTAGACGTGCGGGTTAACTGAAATGCAGGTAGACGTGGGGGTTAACTGAAATGCAGGTAGACGTGCGGGTTAACTGAAATGCAGGTAGACGTGGGGGTTAACTGAAATGCAGGTAGACGTGGGGGTTAACTGAAATGCAGGTAGACGTGCGGGTTAACTGAAATGCAGGTAGACGTGGGGGTTAACTGAAATGCAGGTAGACGTGGGGGTTAACTGAAATGCAGGTAGACGTGCGGGTTAACTGAAATGCAGGTAGACGTGCGGGTTAACTGAAATGCAGGTAGACGTGGGGGTTAACTGAAATGCAGGTAGACGTGGGGGTTAACTGAAATGCAGGTAGACGTGGGGGTTAACTGAAATGCAGGTAGACGTGCGGGTTAACTGAAATGCAGGTAGACGTGCGGGTTAACTGAAATGCAGGTAGACGTGCGGGTTAACTGAAATGCAGGTAGACGTGGGGGTTAACTGAAATAAAGGTAGACGTGGGGGTTAACTGAAATGCAGGTAGACGTGGGGGTTAACTGAAATGCAGGTAGACGTGGGGGTTAACTGAAATGCAGGTAGACGTGCGGGTTAACTGAAATGCAGGTAGACGTGGGGGTTAACTGAAATGCAGGTAGACGTGCGGGTTAACTGAAATGCAGGTAGACGTGCGGGTTAACTGAAATGCAGGTAGACGTGCGGGTTAACTGAAATGCAGGTAGACGTGCGGGTTAACTGAAATGCAGGTAGACGTGGGGGTTAACTGAAATGCAGGTAGACGTGGGGGTTAACTGAAATGCAGGTAGACGTGGGGGTTAACTGAAATGCAGGTAGACGTGCGGGTTAACTGAAATGCAGGTAGACGTGGGGGTTAACTGAAATGCAGGTAGACGTGCGGGTTAACTGAAATGCAGGTAGACGTGCGGGTTAACTGAAATGCAGGTAGACGTGGGGGTTAACTGAAATGCAGGTAGACGTGGGGGTTAACTGAAATGCAGGTAGACGTGGGGGTTAACTGAAATGCAGGTAGACGTGCGGGTTAACTGAAATGCAGGTTAATATGTTTTTAAGTGACTGAACTGACTCGTGCGCTGCTGTCCTGCTCCTCAGCTACGTGGTGAATATGGGCTTGATTGACAAGCTGTCCGGCTGCTTCCTGTCTGTACAAGGCCCGATCGATGAGAGTCCTAAGATGTCTGCCTTTCTGGAGCAGGCTACAGCTCTTCTCCACGCCCTCTGCAACCTGTGCTTTGCTGTGACCAACCGGTGAGTGGCACCTCTCTCCTTGCGTTTTTCTTCTCGTAACTCTCTTTCTCTCTGTCCCTCTCCTTGTCTTATTCTGTATCTGTTACTTTCTGTTACTGTTTTTCCCTCTCTTTCTCTCTTGCTCCCTCTATCTCACTCACTCTCGCTCACTCTCTATGGCATTGCTCTCTTCTGTTTCTTCCTCTTTCTCATTCTCTCCTTCTCCCTCTTTCTCACGTCTCTCACTTCCCTTCTCTTGCTTACCCTCTTTCTGTCTCTTTCCTGTTTCCCTGTCTCTTGTCCTTTCTCATTTCTTTCTTTCTATCTTTCTTTCTTTCTTTCTTTCTTTCTTTCTTTCTTTCTTTCTTTCTTTCATTGTTTTACCCTTTTTGTCTGTCCTTCTTTCTCTCTCCCTCTCTCTCTCTGTCCCTTTCTCTCTCTCTCTCTCCCTCTTTCCCTCTTTCTCCCATTCTCTCTCACCTCTTATCTCTCTCTTTTTCTCTCTGTCTTTCTCTCTCTCCTCCTCTGCCTTATCTCTTCTCTTTCTCTCTGTTTTTGTATCTCTTGTTCGCTCTATCTAATGCGCTCTCTCTCTCTCTCTCTCTCTCTCTCTCTCTCAACCTAACTCTTGCTCATTACTTTCTCTCTCTCTCTCTCTCTCTCACTCTTGCTCTCTTTTTTCTCTCTCTGTCTCTCTCTCGCTCGCTGGCTGTCTCCTCTCTGTCAGTTGCTGTAACACAGACAGATACCACAGCGTCATCAATCACTAGCAGCCCTGCGTTTCCATCTCCTTCACTGTAAACTCCTGCTTCCAGCCCACCCACACACGGCTGTGTGTGTGTACGTGTGTGTTCGTTGACAGACTCTAACCATGCAGTCGCAGCCAATAACATTTTGTCCATGATCTGGAGCACTGGCGGTGACTCAACTCTCCTCAGTCCCTCATGCCTCATAAAACCTTTGAAGTCTGTAATACCTTCCTTACAGTCGTGTTTCTTTGTGTCTGTATGTGTTTATTGACGTCCCGTCGGTTTTGTCTGTTATGCGGGCCACTCCTGTTCACTCCTGCTGCCGTGCCCAGCCCTGTGCTCGTCCAGCTGCTCTGTGCTGTAACACTGCCCAGCTGTTTAGCACCATTCTCTCATTTTCCCCAACCCCATGTCACTAAATATCTGTGAGAACCCCCAGCACCAATAGCCTTCCGCTTTTAATAGCTCCACTCCCTGCAGTGCTGTGTTATAATCAACATCCTTCTAATCCAGCCATCTATATCTCCCTTCGGCCATTATTCACTCTGCGGAGGGCTGGAAGTTAGTCCACGCCGAACGTATAGCGGGCAGTTTGAAATGTTCCTGCTCCCTGCCAGTTGCTGTGCCTTGGGATTTGCTTGACAGTGGGGGTCATGTAGTTACAGAGTTGCTAATTTCCACACTCCACGCTTGGTTGACTTCAAGTAACAGCATGCACAGTGGGGTAGCATCCAGAGGGCAGGCAAGCCCCTATTCTTTAGCTCTAAATCACAGCTTGTGGTGATATGCTATACTAATAATTACCTGTCATGAGCTGAATTGTGCTTGGTGATGGATTCTGAATGATCTCTGTTGTGTAAGATTGCACTGAATTAAGTTTTTGAGCTGTAATAAATCTAGGTTTTACTCTTGAATGCTAATGACTCCGTTAATGACACGAGAGAAATGTAGTTTGGTTAATGATTTAGGCTTTGCACATTATATGCTTATTTAGGAATTATAAACGTATAAAGTCCTGTGTATGTTACCCTCACTGTAGGGAATGTATCGGTACCACTTGTTACTATCCCATACCAGTAGAGTACAACCATACAAGAAAGTTTTCTAACATAATTCAGAAATAACATTTAGAGAAAAAGGATATCAGAAATGTTTTGTGGTTTAGCAACTAGTTCTTTATCTCACTGTGAAAGGCTTATTGGAGAGTATATACGTTCTAAATGTGGAGACCAGTGAACTGTTCACGTATGAAGGGGAAAGCTTGTAACGCTCAACATGGTGTCTGTTTAAGGTGAAAGTCCTGCTATTTAAGAAAAAGAGCCAATTAGCTTGCTCCTCGACGATGGAGCTGGCAGGAAAAGCCCCCTGTTGCGGAGATCTGTGCATGTGCTCTGGCCAGAAATGTATTTTTGTCAGATTTTATCAAAACTTTCCAATTTTTTTTTGAAACAAGAATTTCAGTTCCAGTTGTTTGGTCTCTTTTCCATTCAGACAGATAGGAGTCCAGTCTTGTATGGTTGCTGAGTAAGCAGACTTTTCCGTAAGGACTTTGGTAGAAACACAAGAGCTTAGATTCTGTCGCTTAGCCAGATAAGTTGTCCTTTGTTTACCAACAGACAGCACACGGACCCGGTTCTGGTTGGATTCTAGAAGCTGTGGTGATGTTCGGTGGAAGTTTGTATCAGACAGTCTACTTACATTTGCTGGCAGAGTCTAAGACCAAAGCTTATTAAAATAAAACATTAAACTCGTTTACAGTGCATAAACTAGTACTAGACCCTATTGTGTTCTTTTTTTCTTTTTCTTTTTTTTTTTTTTTTTAATGTATACCTGACCTGTAAAAATGACTAGTCGTGCAACCCCCTGTGTCGGCGCAACACTTCCTGACTAATTTAGTAATTTTGTTTTCTCGTCTTTTTTTCTAACTGTTTCATTTATTAAACCAGAGGAAGAAACGGTTCACCGATGGCTGCATTAGCACAGGTTTAGCTGTAAGCACCGATGAATCTGGCAGGCTTATTTGGGGGTGGTGTGTGAGCTCATATTGCTAATGTCAGGCCCTTCACTTTCATTCCACACTGGTACTGGTTTCTATTTCCTAGTCAGGGGATGTGGAACCTGTCATGCACAGTCACAGTGGGAGAACTAAGCTTTTGTTCCCTCATTTAGACACCAATCATGAGTGTCTGTGCAAATCATGCTGACCTTAGAACAGCTTTATGATTTTGACTGTATAGATTTGAAATTAGAGGAACTGATCCTAGAGCAGCTTTAAAACTCAAACCTGAGTAGACGTCTTTGGCACAGGACCAGGCGGTTCTCCCCATTGTGTTTGACACTCATTTTCCCCTTGGTTTAGCAAGGCAGCAGTAGAAACAATACTTCAGACTGCGCCCCCCTTCAGACCCTTCACTACTGCATTCATGGCCCTGTCATTACCTTTAGTGTCATTCCAGGTAGCCATTACCCTTTGTGCTGACTTTGGAAAAACTCTATCTACCCAAATACTAACCTCACTATCAGTAATGGAATGACAAAACCAATCTCAGGGCAGTGTGAAAAGGCAACATAACCCATGCCTGTGTAATTTGTAGCTGCCGTATGAAGTTACCAAGCCTGCTAATCCACCTTGTGTTGTGCAGGCTAATGCACAAACATGCTGTCTTAAATCCCATAAGATGGGACTTAATTAAATGTGCTGGAGCACAAAAGGGCTCGAGACGCTAGACTGTGGAAGTGGTGCCACTGACTGTCAGAATGCCTTTAGAGTTCCTAGAGTTCCTTTACTGCAGCTTCTTTTGAACCTCTGTTGTGGGTCATAGGGAAGCAATGTATTGCTCTGGTGCAATTTGGAATGTAAGCTGCATTGCAAGGAGGCTTGACTTCTCAGAAGCCTGTTCGATTTGCCATTGCCACATCAAATTAAACATCTACATTATTTCTTTTCAGCCACTCTATCCCTTCCTTTTCTCTAATCACAGTCCGCTCACTGAAGACTGTAGAAGTTTTTCTTATTGCTGTCTGTGATTAAAAATTTGTGCATTACTATTCCACAATATAATAATGTTTTAATGTGAAATATATAAGTGTGTGTGTGTGTGTGTGTGTGTTTCTATTTTTGTTAATTTTTTGGTTTGCATTTGTATATTATTTGAACATTGCACTTGTCTGTTAAGATAATAACTAATAAATATATATGAAAAGTAGGACATCACTCCTATTTTTTAAAAACTTGCAGACTTTTGGTAACTTAACAACTTAAGAAAAGCCGTACCTTAAAGACAGCAATGATTTTTAACCGCTGTTTCTAATTCTCTTTGTCTTGGAAAGTATTATATTCAAAAACTTTGTTTCAGGCCTGTTTAATCTTATTGTCGTTTGACCGTTTTGGTGCATCCCTAGACTGAATCCTCACTCTACTACCCTGTTGTTGAGCTTTGGCTCGTATGTGGCTTAGTGTGACCGGTTAAGCTTTCCTGCCCCAGGCAGGCTCTGCAGACAGGGTTTACCCCTTTATATTTATATCCAAGTGGACAGGGCCTGGTCTAGCGAGTAAATCTAGAAGCCGCTGGGACCAGACTTCCTTCACTGCCTGCATCCTGGGTCTTTGCTCTCTGCGGTTAAGAAAGCAGCCGACGCCTCCTCGGGTTCTGAGGCTTTGAGCTGCTTGTCAGGGTCTCCCCCCCACTCTCCAGCTGCCTCTCACCACTCCAGCCTCGCTCGCAGAAGAGCTGCCTCATGTGTCTGACTTTGTTTGAAAGGCTGCTGATTCAGATGGAGTGGTGCGTAAACAAGGAGAAGTTGCTTTTGCTTGTGTAGGAATTGATACAATAAAGAACACCTTAGCTGAAGAAATAACACAGTTTCTGCACCCACTGTTTTTCATTCATGTGTCAGTTATAAACCACATATTTAGAAACTGCTGAGCAAAAGCTTCTTTTATTATGTACGTGATTGTAAGGGTGGGCAAAATGGTACAAATATAATTCACGAAATGTATCATATGTTTTTAATAAGTTTGACAGATTGAAACAGACTGGCACTGGCTGGATTTCAGTACAGCAGTTAAAAACGGCTACCATAAATGATGTCTATAAGACTTTGATTCTTATGGACGATCAACCTCATCGGAAATTAATGATCTCTTAAATCCCCAGACTGTGTGAGCTCTGAAGGGGTTACATCTCACATATTTCTGAAACAGTTGATTAATGTTCAAGCGATGATGATATGCTCAGAAAAGCTTATTATTATGTAATTTATTGGGATTACAATATTTTAGTGTCATATCGCCCACCCGAACATGAGTGCATACTTCACTGAGCGTCTGTCTGTCTGGCTCTCTGTATACGTGTTTTTACGAGCGTATTGCAGACTTTTACAGTGTCCATTATCCGTTCCTCATACCTCCTTTTTTATCTCTGTCCTAGTTCTCCTAGTATCTTTGACAACAAGCGGCAAGACCCAACCGGACTGACGGCGCTGCTGCAGAGCACAGACCTGGTTGGTGTTCTGCACATGCTGTACTGTATCCTGCTCCACAGTGCTCTGCCTGATTCCCAGTCTGTCGGCCCGGCATCGCCACAGGAGCCCTACAGCCCCGCTGTGGTCCAGGTGGCCCTGCAGGGCCTGCGCTTCCTCAACAGCTTTGCCCTGCTTGACCTCACTGCCTTCCAGGTACTCTCCGGTTTGCTCGGCCCTGTATTGGACATGGCATTTAGAGTTACTATTGCGAAGGCCTGTGCTATTTATTTATTGATCCTACAGAAAAGATTTATCATTTCACTACCCAACTATGCCCAGTCTGGCAGCAGTACAGGGTTTGCAGGGGTTTAAGTGCCCATGGCTACAACCTCACCTGGTTGTAGACATGGCATTTGAACCCATGGCCTTATAGTTGCATCTCTCTTGCCAGTAGTTAGGATACATGATAGTGATGTGCTAATGACATGTTCAGGCTGAAAGAAATAAATAGAAATGATAGAAATGCACATTTACATTTTTACCGTACAAGGCGGACATTGTGATGATGCATGAGAGAAAGCATTTGGGAATTGTGGCCCATACAGTTTAGTTGGACTATAAGCTTTAGAATTTTTTAGAATTCACTTGAAAATGACTTGAATGAGTGGTAGAATAAGAAGAGTGCTTCCTCAAGAGTACTTGTCCGAACAGTACCAGCTACTTGCTGTAGGCAAAACCCTGAAACTCAGCTTTTTGCCCAGCTTGTGCTGAATGTATGAAAATACCAGCACCATAAGAGCAATTGAACCAATCGGTATGAGTGTTGAGCCGCTATTCACTGCTGTTATGATGATGTCAACTAGCCCATGAAGCAGCATAAGGTTCCAAATTGTGTTCATTCGGTCTTGATATTTGGCTCAGCCCAGGAGGTGTGCCCTGTCCGATGAACTTGTTGTTCAGGTTCTGTGTATAGCTTGGGGCATCCCGTGCCCCACAAAAATGCTGCTTTGTGACACAACTGTCCAGTTGGACAGCCACACCGTCTGACCAAAGTTATGTTGCGTGGCTTGTTTTTCTTAAGAGGTGGGGGAAGCCCACTGATTTGCCCTTCAGCTTGCTGCAGATATGTTATGTATGGCCCATCCCTCAAACAGACATTCCAAACGGCGGAGAGAATAAAAAGGTCAGGCCGGTGCCGTAGCTCTCGGGATCTCATTAACGAACACGCTCGTATACCTGTGCCTGAGAATCAGCCAGCACGCAAATATAGGCCTGAGAGGAGCAAACCCCAGGACTAATGATCCGACCGCTGCGCTCTCCACACGCCCTCAGAGTCGCTGTGAGGAGATCAGTATTTCTTCCTAGAACAAAGTTGACCCAGTGGACATAAACACGCCCAACCTCTGACCCCTGACCAGTTGTGTTGAAGGGCTCGGGTCAGCAATGCGGATGGAGAGTGGCATTAAGTGCAGGCTGTCCGGTCATATGTTAGCTGGCCTGATGAAGAGGATGGCTCCATGATGTTAAATCACGTAAACACCGGAGTGTAAGACAGGAAACGCAGGAGCCGTATGAATTATTTTAATGTGTTTTAGTAATTACTCGCAAACCAGTGTGAGAGTGCCTGTATATGTACGAATGTGCGCTCCGTCTCTCTTTTGCTTTTGTTCTCTCTCTCTCTCTATTTGAAACAGCTGGAAGTCAAAGTGACACTCTGCCAAAGTTCTATGAACATTTAGAATAACACTGGTTTGAGCTCGTAGTTACCTTGTGGTTTACATTAGCACACTGAGCTGGCTAATAGGCTCATCAGAAGAGCTGAACTCTCTCCTACTCTGACCCAGAAGACGTTCTGCTTTCCATGTCGCGGGCCAGGCAGCCCTTTAGTGCTGTTCTTGGACCTGGTTCCTTAACCACTGTAAAAAAAAAAAACAGTGCTGGTTTTAGGCCAGTGACTCAGCCTAGTGCTCCAGAGACAGTGCTAGAGTTATGTTAGTGAGTGTACTGCCTCAGGTGAAGCCTTGCCTAGGTAGTGTTGTCCAGCTGGTTTAGTCCGACTTGGTGTATGACTGAGCTTAGAACTGCTTAGAAGTGATATTACAGCAACAGATATGATGACTTGAAAAAATGAATTACAGCTGGACAGAATTATTATATATTGATGTATGCATGTTCCTTTTTATAAAAGCATGCGTCACCTCATAGTTATTAATTAACCCAAGCAGCAGATAACTTTAAAGAAAAGATAATTTCTTACTCTATCAGCTTGTGTGTGTTGGTGTGTTGGGGGATGAATATGCACTCATTCTGAAATTAGAATAATTCATTCAAGTTGGGACAGGAACAATTTAAAATGTACACAGCCAACTTCTCTGGGCTCGAGCTCATCTGAAATGGACTGATGCACAGGTCTGACGAGCCAGATGTTTATGGAAATAATGGACATGTTCTCTAGCCCAAAGGAAAAACGCATCACGCAGGATGTTACCAGCCTAAAGTTCGTAAGCCAGCATCTATCATGCTATGGGGTTGTTATTCATTAGCTTGCACTAGGAAGGCACCCTTAAAACTGAGTGCATTTGCATGCGCTTCAAATTCCAATAACTGCATAAAATCTGATTTTGTTTTTATGAACTTGGATAATCAGGTAATAGGGAAAGCTCTAACTCTGAGTCAGGCAATGATTGAATTTCTAACCAGCCAATAAACTTAGGAATAAGACATAATATAAACATAAGATGAAACTCAAATATCTTGCCATGACTTATTCAAAGTCTTGATTTTATTAGGCATGAAGTTGATTTAAACTTTGCTTTCAAAAGCTGCTTGTTGTTTTCAGGAAAGCATGTTCATGTGCTGAAATAAACAATCTTAATTTCCGTGAGGGAACCCAATAAAGATCTATCTATCTATCAAATACTGAGTGAAAATCCAGGTTACTTTCTAGAAGTCCGATAACAACTCAAAGATGGATTCAAAGAAGTGTTGTTATAAAAAATTGGGGTAACACAGTGGTGAACTTGACACAATTGTTTGAAACTTGTTTTGAAATTTTGAATTGATGTTAATTTACCAAAACAATTAAAACATCAAGTATTGTATCTTTGTATTGTTTTTATTTTAATTGAATGCAGGTTGGATAAAATTAGCTAATTACTTCTTTCTGTTATGTTGACATTGCATGTACTGTACCAGCTTTCCTGAAATTGATTTTGTAGAGATCTGATAACAGTATGAAGTATAAACAGTACGCTATGAAGAAAATTCTTAAATATTCTTTAAATACATGCTACATTGGTAACAGGTGTATACAATTGAGCAAATAACCATGCAGTTTCTATAGTCAGACGTTGGTAATAAAACGGGTTGTGGTGAAAAGCTCGGCCGTGGCACTTTTAAATAATGCCACCTTTGCTAGAAGTCAGTGTGTGAGATTCTCCCCTGCTAACATGCGATGATGTTTCAGATAATTACAGTCTTCCAGCTTTGTGGTAACAGTTTGGGGAAGGCCTTTGCCTGTTCCAGCACGACTGTGCCCCTGTGCAGAAAGCGGGCATCTACAAAGACACAGTGTGACAACCTCAATGGCCTTCTGAACACTAAACTGGAATATCAATTCCGATCCAGGCCTTCATCCTTCAACCTCATCCAACATCACTGCCTGACCTCACAAATGCTCTTTTGGCTGAATAGGCAAAAATCCCATAGATTCACTTTAAAACATTTCCAAAAAAATTAATTACATTCTAGTGGCTTTCTGAGCAAACTGTAAAGATCATGTGGGCTTTGTACCCCTCTGGATGGAGACTCCATGAAACTATTGAAGTATTGTGTTGTTTGCTAGATTTTTGAGTTACACTGCTAAAGCAGTATGTATGCTGATTTCTGAACTGGCACTGTTTCACTGGCATCACAGGGCTTTTCAGAGATTGTTGTTTGTTTCTGCTTACCTAGACCTTCCCTCGACTCTCGCACACTCTCACACTAATGTCAGTAGTCTCAGTGGTGACCCTGAGGCGCTCAGTCATACTGACATGTTTAATAAATACTGTCTGTGAGTTGCCTGATAGCATCTCCTCTATAGGGAGGTTCTGTAGCAGGACTTCTCTCTGCATGGCTGAGGAGACCCGAAGCAAAGCCGACACAACAACCCCAACTTGTTTCGTCATCCGCTCTTTTATATGTATATACTAGTCATAAATAAAGTCGTTGTCCTTGTGCTTTTAAATTTGCTGTGTGGTTTTATTGTTGTCCAGCTAGAGGTTTAAAATGGCCCTATAAGCCATGATTCTTATATGCTTATATATATATATATATATATATATATCTCACTTTAGACCTAGCCCTAACCCTAGATATTATACCTTTTTTTGCAGACTGTTCTAGGAGCAGAAGGATTATCTTTGGCCTTCAGACACATTGTGAGTTCTCTGCTGTGGTTCTGTTCTCAGAACAGCTCAGAGGAACTTTTGCATGAAGTCATCATCTGTGTGGGTTACTTCACTGTCAACCACCCAGACAACCAGGTGAGCTTTCTCAGTTTGTGATTTGTACAGATAGCTGAATGTAACACATTACGAACATTGTTTTGTGTGTGTGTTTGTTATTGTTTTGTTTCAGTTAGTTTACTCTCTCTGTTAGTTCACTGTCCATTCTGACCGGTTGATTCTAAACATATGTTAAAATATCTAAAATACATGAAACTTACAGGTGGTTCAAACAAACATTTGAAGATTCCAAAAATCAGGATTTCACAGTGCAAAGTACAAGTGATGTTATATTGATCCATCACATTTAGACCATTACAGTGAGTTTCTTTTCCAAAACCGCCCTCGTTCTGTGTATGTGGTGAGTACTGTTAAGCTTTTGTAAGCTGTTCATTAGATCATGAGCCTGGTGTACTTTTCTCCTTACAAACAACCGACACAAAAGCAACAAAAGGAGGGTCTTGAATAATGCAGCGGCCGTCGCACCCCTGTGCTGTGTTCTGCCCGGTTGTATAGACAGCCTTTGTTTTCCTGAGCCCGGGAGTTGGCCTGCTCGTTATTTGGGCTTTAGTAGGATGCTGAACCTGCAGGCGCGGATCACAGAGCAGTGTGGCATGAAGCACACATGTTCCACTATGTTCCACTTCCCTGCACCCTGGCAAGCCACATGGCCAGTGACTGCGTCTCACTCAGCCAGGCTTTATGCGCGTCCCCCTGAGGATCCACCGCTGTGGTGCTGTAATATCCCCCAGGGAGGGTCGAAAGTCCCAGCAATTTACGGGCGTATTACAGATTCTAATTTAAAACATTTTTGCTGTTAATTAAAGAAACGGCCTCTATTTTTATGGGAGTTCAGTTCTCCTCTGCCGCTCCAATCCAATTTAATTATTTTGATGTACGTAATTAGCATTTGTTGGCCATTGTTGGACTGATTTGCATATTATATTGGATAATTGAATGAGGGCTGATGATTGAATTGGGGGGGGAGTGACAGATGATTGGGTTTTGTGCTCACATAGGGGGAAGGTAAAGCAACGACCAGGCTGGGAATTACACCTTTTGCATATTCATTTATCCCCGGCCCACTTTGCTAATTTGAAAACTGCTCCGGTAAAGTCTTTAAACTTGTGACTTCTTTCCAGGACGCAGGCTGCTTTTTTATGTCACCCTTTGGCCAAGCTTTAGTTTTTATCATTAAAAACATCACCGGTACTGGCAGATGAACAGCTGTAGCTGAACTTGTAGAGTGTGTTTTTTTTTTTTTTTTTTTTTTTTTTTCGTTTTTTGAAATTCCACAGATTGTTTATTACGTATGCAATTGCGTAATTTCTCCAAAACTGCTTTTGAAACCTTTCAACATTGAATTAATGCGTTTCACTCTGGGGAGTACACGCTGGTCTTTATTGCTCTTTAAAAATCCACAGTTTCTGTGACTTCCTCAAGGTCTGTGCTGCTTGCCAGTGACTCAGACACTGCTGTATGCGCATCTAGTGTAGTATAAATGACTGGCTGGGCTTTATCTTTCCCAGCATAATGTAAGCACAGGTCGAACACAAAGGCGGCCCTGACCCCAGCCCTGCCTCCTGACACTGCTGATTCAGTGCCGGCTCACCAGCCTGTGTTTATATATGTGTGTCTGAGAAATAATACAGCTCATAAAAGCAGCACAGGCTTTGAAGAGCTGCTCTTCTCTGTATACCCGTTAGTCATCTTCGTCCAACACATAGCTATTGGTACAGTGACGTATGCTCTGTGTTGGTGGCTGTGAAGTGTGTTTGTACTCCGGGGGAAGGATGACTTGTGGTTGATAGTCTCTGTGCTGTGAAAGACAATACATGAGAGCTTTTTTTGGCAGGTTTTAAAACATTTCTCATCTTCTAATTGCAGGTTCTAAAGCAGTGACGTCCAACTCTTGTAATAGGCTTTAGACAGAGTTTTTTTTTGTATGTGTTTGTATGACAGTTGACTGTGATTTATGAGTCACTCAACAACTGATTTTCGGAACTAAAGAAACGGTAACTGCAGTAAAGAAAAACAAGTGGACGCTTTTGTTTTTAATACTCTTCTAGCGCATGTATCCACTTAAAATTGATACTTAATGCGTTTTGACTTTATTCATATAAATATGGGAAAAGTGTACATTTATGATAATAAACAAAGATATGTGAGGAACCCATCAGAGAGATCCTCCTGACCAAACTAAGACGGTTTGCCAAAGACAATGGGTCAAAATTGAACCACAGCGCTGCAAAAAGCTAGTTATTCTTTACAGTAGACGTCTTAAAGCTACAGTTGCCAACACTGGCTCTGCAACAAAGTGCTAATGTAATTAATTTGTGATGCTGGAAATTTTTTTTTCCCTCACTTTAGTTTTTTTAAACATCTCTTTGTTAACTTAAGTGAGTAAATACTTGTGTGTTATATTTATCAGAACAAAATGAAAATGACTTCATGTGTGTAAGTTTGAAGTGGACATATGCACTGATAGTGTATTAAATAACAAAAACAAAGAGTGTCTGAAAACGTGTTTCCACTTCACTGTATCTCTTTCAGCCACCCTGATATTCATGTATACACACACATTCCTTTTAAGAGGGTGACAAAAATACCCTAGAAAACTCAGCATAGGGGTCTTCCTGAAACTGTTTCCACTTTTCTTTTTCTTATCTGGAACGCAGCCAGATAACTCACTCACTGTGATGTACAGGAAAGACAAATATCCGTGTGGGTTTGACAGCGTTCATGTACTGTACCCCTCTTGTTTCTTCCATCACGGAAGGATTACAAGTCTTCACGCCGACAGCCACTTTTCAACACAGCACCTCCGCCGGGCCAGACGGAAACAGTCCGCCACACTCATCTCCCCTTATCTCCCCCTCACTCCCTCTCTCTTTCCCACCTTCCCTAGCTCTATCTCTCCTTCTCTTGTACTCTCGTTCTAACTAACGTGAGGATATCTCCAGTACCCTGGAACCTCAGCCGCAGTCCAGGCCCAGTAATCTACCGTTAAACTGATGCTGAAACGATGCCTTCATCAGTCCATCACCGCGGAGATAACCCAACACTTCCCTTTGTGCCGGGGTGACGTAGTGGGTCCGTAGCGGACTCCTGTGATCCATAGCTGGGAAAAGCGTTTAGTGTCTCCCTCTCATGCTAGAAAATACAGGCATGGGGTTCAGCCAGACAAGCCTGAGTGGCAGCGGAGAGGATGAAACCTCTGCCAAGTACCATGAAATGATTTACACAGTCCATCAACGGTAAACTGAGGCTTAACACGCTCAAGTATTATGTGTTGGGTTTCTTCTTTTCTGGACTCTTCTTTCATTTTTTGTTTGTTTGCTCATAAATCTTTCAGAATTTAGGGCCCTATTAAGGTCTAATGCTGTGTTTGAGTGCAGTCCAGGTCAGATGGGCTCCTGGGGAAGATCTCCAGAAGAGATTATCTTTCAAAGGATCGAAGATGACGCTTGATTCAGTCAGGCACCAGCAATAAATCACTGATCATTTCGCCTTTTTGCAAACAAACGCGGCTCTTAATGCTGTTTTGGTAAGAGACGTGTTCTTCCCATTTTAAGCAATGCTAACAAACAGGTCTCCTTTCATTGTGCTTTTTACTTCTGTAGTATTTATGTACGTGTGTACACGGTGCCGTCAGTGTGTCTGGAAAAGCAGAGGGGTGTTTTTTTTTTTTTTGTTGTTTTTTTTTTTTTTTTTTTGTGGGGCTGTGGGTGGTAGCTGTTGTCTGAGGTACCCCTTCAGTAACCCCCCATTTTTTTTTATTGTTGCTTATGCTGAATGCTGAAATAGACTGGCTGAAGCAGCATCTTTTTACTTTCCATTTTACCTTTCTCTTGAAAACAGTGAAAAAAAGAAAGTTATTTTCCGCAACTACAACAGTCACTCCTGTTTAGCATCCCCTTTGCTTATAGGCGAGCCCACTTCATCTCCTCATTTTTATCAACAGCCCATCAAAGAACAAACCTGACGGGCTCGGGGCTCCTTCCTTTTCACCCTGCACTGTTCGGAGTTTGTGTTTGCGTTTCGGAGCATTAACTTTACACTCCCTTTGTTTTCAGTGGACAGGCCGGGAATTATGTAATAGACGGGCCATAAAAGCATGTGCTCTGTTTGAAAACACCAGCACTCTGTACTTAAGGAAACACAGGACAGGCCTTGCCTCTGTGTTCCTTTATGGCCATTTGTCCTTAAGGAGGAGGAGGACGCACGAGTTCAGACGCCCATTGATGCTTTTATGATGTCAGGGGCTGAATAGGTACCTGGCCGCTGCCGGCGGAACTTGATTGAGGCTCGGTCGGGAACAGCGCAATTAACTTTTGTCCAAGCAATGACCAGGGAAGTTTAGAGGGTGTTCAAGACTGAAGGTAACCTCTGCTCTCTCCGCGCTGTGCGTCTCCCTGCCTTGGACACTCGAGGCGGGGGACAATTTGTTTAGGCATGTGAAGATGGAGCACTGGGTGCTGGGGGATTATGAGATGGCTGCTTGATTTGTGGGCGGAATGTCCGCAGAGCTCCAGCCCCCTCCGCCCAACACACACACACACACACACACACACACACACACACACACACACACACATACATACCCTCATGCTTACACAACACCCTGTCTGAAGTTGTGAATGCCTCTGTTTATGGAAGACGAGTGTGCCAGGGTCTAGTAAGGTAAATGGGTGTCCAGTACTTGAAGCTTTGTAATTTGTAACGCTCTGCTAACTGATGAGGAATAGTTCATGCGTCTCTACAGCTCCCTCTTTTAGTTCAGGAGTGATGGGAGAGATTAGCTCAGTACTCCCCAAGCCTACTATAAAAAAAACCCTTCTTAGCGGTGCCCTCCACCCTGACACTGCACAGCTCTTCTATTGAAAACAACCAGATCTTTTGAACTGTTGCTTCATTCAGTTGCGCTGCTATGGTGGTGCAGGAAGTCCACTTTTTCTACATTCTTGGGGAAAAACGATCATTAGTTATAAATTTGAGAGAAGCCACTGGATCTTACTGTTCGGTCAGCACATACTGGTGGGCTCGATGCTCTGAGACAAGCCGGCAGTCAGCTGTTTGGAGCTTTTAGTGCCATTAAAAGGGGCTCGGCGGTGGTTTGTTTGAGCCACTCAGTGAAGCATCTTTAAACTGTCCCTAATACAGAACAACGTTGCCCGAGAGCCCTTTGAACGCTGCTGTAGGACTTGTCCGTGAGGGGACTTCACCTTGAAATGATAAAAGAAGTGAGTTATCGCTTTGTTTATCTTGCTCTTAAACCCTTTAGAGTGTGTTATTAAAGGACAGAATGCATTGGAAAGAGTATTGTTAAGAGTATTTTTACAAATCTTGTAAATCTTTGGTAATTTATGTCACCCAGTGTTTCTGGGAAGTTCACCCCGCCCTTCTGGTTTGCATTTAGGGTTGAGTTGCAGTGGATGGGTGTGTGTATGGGTCGAAGCAGTCTCTCCCTCTCTCTCTCTCTTTTCCTCTTGCTTGCTCTCTCTCTCTCTCTCTCTCTCTCGCCCTATCCCTTTTTCCTTTTTTTCCTCCACTGCCCCTTTCCTCTTTCCCTCTCTTCATCTCACCTGTTGGAATTTATGGTGGTGACCTCTCGGCTCCCTGCTCCGATCACAGAAAGCTAAGGCCCTTTCCTTTCCTGGTTCTCAGGCTTGGGCTAAAGGCCTCTCTCACCCCGGGCCTCTCCTTTAAACAGGCCTGCCTGGGAGTGATTTGGTTTTAATGCTGGGGGGACCGGATGTGATGGTATGATTGACGGCCATGCTGGGGGGGAAGCTGGTGGTGCGAAGCTCCATTAATGGTATTGCTTCATTTCTTAAAGTGGAAGGAACTGTATGCATGTGTGTGTGTGTGTGTGTGACCATGGAGGGGGGTCTGCCCACCCAGCCCCCACCTTTGCCCTGTTCTCTCTCTTTTTTTTCTTCTTCTTCTTCGTCTTCTTCTTTCACACCTCTCAACTCTTAATTCCTTGCCACACACACCTTGGGACAGCCTGTGATGTTACCTTTGGGTGAACTTCAGTGGTACGTTGATAGCTTGGGCGTTTTTAGTTGTGTTCCTGTTTCTTTCCTCTAACTCCGAGAACAGAGTGGCACAGTGGCCCGGCTTCTTTTGATGGCTTCTCTACTTTAATACACCCCATTCAACCAAACGAACAAGCCTTTTCTGAGTTAGACTGGGTATACTGGAGCACGAAAAACACTGCAATAAGCAGTACTGGGAGTACTCCATGACCAGAACTGGAAAGCACTGAGGTAGAGTGAGTGTGATGTCTGTTCTCAGTGGAGCCTTTAAGTGTTCGGTGTGCACTCGTGCCACAGCAGGAGGTACTAAGGCATCCCTGTCTGGGTTTATGATGTGTAATTGTGTGCTGGGAGGCTGTGCCCTCTATTTCTCCTCTTAATGGCTGTTTGTGTGTTGTTTTAGTGGCAGATTTACGTGTGGGAGGGATGCGAGGGGAGACTCTGATTTATTGCTGCTTGTGGCATTTGCTTGACGTGCGTGTGTGTGCGGGCGCGCATGCTTTCTCCCTGTGTGTTCCAGGTGATCGTGCAGTCTGGCCGGCAGCCCAGCGTGCTACAGAAACTGTGTCAGCTGCCGTTCCAGTACTTCAGCCATCCACGCCTCATCAAAGTGCTCTTCCCCTCACTCATCAGCGCCTGCTACAACAACCAGCAGAACAAGGTCATCCTGCAGCAGGAGATGAGCTGTGTACTTCTGGCCACCTTCATACAGGTACAGCCTCAGGCCGCGTACGCTCACCCTCTCACCCACATGTTACATGTGTATACTCATTTGCATGCCATCATATTAGTAACAGGCTTTAATTCTCTGTATACTTGTACGACCAGGAGTGCAGTAGTTATTTAAAGCTATCAAAATCAATGATTTCAATTTAATTTCAAAGTTAACACTTTCATTGATTAAAGGCACTTTTTAAAAATTCTGTTAGTGGATTTTAAAAGCTGCTCAGAATAATAGACTGTCCACACCAAAGTCCAGGCCCCGTTTCTCTGAGAGTGTTAGGGATTACTTGAAAATGCAATCAAAAACTGAACTCAACCAGAAAACTGAACTTCAGACGAGCTTTTTGTGAAACGGAAAGCAAGTCTCCTGATCACAAAGAAAAGAGTGGACACATTAATGCAATACTATATATATATATATATATATATGCACACACACTACTGGTCAAATCGTCGCTGACCAATGAGAAACATTTATCCCTATTTTTGTCAATTTTGAGTTTTCTACATAATTTGAACATGCCAGTGGTCATTAACATTGTGTGAAATTGTCATAATGGTTGAATAGAAGTGCTCAAAAACAGTTTTAAAAAATTTGGTTCCATTGACTTACATTAAAAATAAAGTATATTTTTTGTTCTGTCCTGTAAAGATGCAATTTTGGATAATTTGTTTTTCATTGGACAACTACTATATATATATATATATATATGTATGTATATGTGTGTATGTATATTTTTATATTTTATATTTAGGACCCTGTTTAATTGAGCAGTTTGTAAATGAAATATATGAATGGTGGTCTCTGACTTTTCTAATTCTTGCCAGGTTTAACTGTAGTGTTACTTTTCTATAATACATATGGTTTCATCATGTGTAACACCTCTCCAGCTGAGACTCGTTTCCTCATCTCACCTGTCTTCTGACCTGTAACACAGACACACACACACACCCCCCACCACAAACACACACCTTTCCACTGCTTCTGCACAATGTCAACAGTGGATTCTTATCTCTCAAAACTCTGGCTTTGTTTCTGTTTGGCCTTTTGTTTTTTGCCGCTCCCCCACTTTTCCAAAGAAGCAGCCTCCACTGCACAGATGGATGGCTTCCTCTGTCGGTTTGAGTGGCTTTACCTGCCACCGGTTGAGCCTCTTGTAAACAGGCTGACTCCTTCATCTTCCCGCTGACAAGGTTCCCCACGCCGGCCGGCTACCTACATTATATATGTGGAGATTAGAGCTCACACTGAGAAAGACAAGAGATTGTCATTTAATTCAAACAAGGGCGAGATTCACAACTTCCTGTAGATTGGCTCCATGGATGCGCCGTACGTCTTTGTCATACGTGTGTGCTGTTTCTTTAAATTGATCTTTGAGTTTGAGTAAAAACTCGAATGTTTTTATTGCCAGCATTCTTACAGTCGCTACATCTTACAACTTCAGGGATAAGTTTGTATTCTGGAGCTACAGAACTTGATAATTTAATACAGTATAGAAAATTATTTCTCTTTTTTAAACGGCTTTAATAGTGAAATTATATGATTATGGGCTTGTATTCTTTTTTGTCCCTGTAGGATTGCGCCCCTAGTGAAAACCAAACTGACAGCAGGCCAACACAAGGTGAGTCTCCAGCCTTTATTTTTTTCAGACCCTCTCTTCCCTGCTTCTCTTACAGAGCTACAGTTTATGTAATAATCTGAATCTTAGCCCTAATCTGATTTAGATGTTCTCCAGAAGAGTTATTCTCTTATCTGCTCTTGTTCTTAGTGTTAGAATTAATAGTTTCCTACCTGTTTTTGTTTTTGTTTTTTTTTTTTATTGGCTGTTTTCTTAGAAAACATGAAACTGTTCAGTTTGCTTAGAAGAAAGTCCTGAAAGTTCTTGCTTAGCTCAGCATCTCCAAACATTGATGCAACAGTTCAAAGGAATGGTTCAGTTCAGTTCACTGCTCCTTCTTTCTCCCACAGAGAGGTGCTGTGCTGCGATAGACTACTGCGAGCTCTCCAACCGCTTCCCCAGAGAGCAGTGGGACTCGGCACTTCAATTCTTCCTCAACAAGCAGGAGGAGTGAGCCAGAGGAGCTCGCACTGGACTACATACTCTGCTGCAATATGACCATCCGTACCAGCACATTTACTCTAAGCACTACGTCTCTACATAAGAAAAATAGGAGTTTCACTTTTTTTGCTGTACTACCTTAATTACTGTTAGTGGGCTTCTAGCCAAGCCTTCTAGATACGACCTCTGCATGTAACAGCTGATTTTTGTTTTGATTTCATTAGCTCGCTATAATAGCGGCGCATTAACAGAATAATGACACAGTAGATGCAGCTGAACTTTTTTTTGAACGTGCAATGTTAACATCTCACACTGTAATAACAAACTGTTCGCACAATGCAGGTACTTAAGGGCAGTGAAACAAGTCACATTTACAAAGTGGTCTGAATGTATGAACATTATTTCTTGCGTAAATATACAGTTATAAGGGGCCGTCAATATGAAGTGGAATTTGTTTTCTTCCAAAAGAAGAGATCCGTTGAAGCAGATTACTGGAATGCACAATAGTTTACTGTTTCTCTCCCAGCTGGACACAGACTTTAGTGTTTTATAAATTATAAGGTATGTATATTGTTTGGTAAATAAAAGACGTTTGAAGAATATTTCTCTCTTGCTGTTCGGAGACTACAGTCAGTTACTTTACAGTTCTTGGCGAAATCGCTATGCATAAAAAAGGAAAGATGAAAATCGCTCTTAGGTTGACGAGAATCTTGGTTTCTTTACTGTTTCTCGTATGTGTAATTTATACAGTTAATTTAACCGTGTGTGTGTGTGTGTGTATATATATATATATATATATATATATATATATATATATATATATATATATATATATATATATATATATATACCATAATCCACTTTTCATAAATACTGTAAACGCAATATTCATGTTGCTGTTGTCCTTGTTGTCTTTGTACTTGTTACTGAGAGGTGAAGCACTTATAATTTATGGAATTGATTTTTTTTTTCACATTTAATAAAATATTTAAGGCATACTTGTTCTTGTCATGCTTTTAGAAACACTGTCTATTAAATAGGAATTAAATAAAGACATCTGCACATATACAGGAGAAAAGACTCTGAAAGGTTTTCAGTTTTTCTAAACAACAAATTATTTATAAAACTGTCGTCTTCTATTTATAGAACATACTTTTGTATCTGATCCTACTGTTTAACATATTATTATTATTAATATTATTATTTATTTATTTATTTTATTTAGTGCAGGCATTTTTTATGTATTCTGTTTTGCATTGTAGTCTCCAAAACTAGCATGACTGTGTGGTGTTGGTCGTTTTCTCTCTACACCTACTCAGTTATACTGGTCAGTTTACATGTTGACCTCTAAAATTGACTGACCGTGATGGGACCTCTGCATGTAGACATACAGGTTCCTATGGTAATGAACAGAAACTGTTAATGTGCAGACTGGTGCAGGGTTGTTGTAAGCTTTGCTATATTTCAGTGAACTCCTGGATAATGCACTGAATCAGTGAAAACACTGAAAATCTGGCATGTGGGTGAAACCACACAGTGAAAGGCTGCGGCCTTCAAATCAGAAGACTCAAGTCCTTTCTGGCCTCAGGGCATCACAAACAGCCTGCTGTTCCTCTCTCTCTCTCTCTCTCTCTCTCTCTCTCTCTCTTTCTCTACCTGTGTGCAGCTACACACCAATGCCTCTGAGTCACTTTGTACATTAGTGTGTCAACATGAGCTGGAGCCTCTCGGGTCAGATCCTCCTCCACAGTCTCTCTCTCTCTCTCTCTCACACACACACACACACACACTCATCAGTCCATTCAGAACTGCGGCTCCACCATTATAAATCTATGACAAGTGTGTGTGAAGAAAGAGAGATATTGTCTCTAAAAGGTAAAGCTCTGTCAGTCCCATGTGGCTTCAGAACTGTTGAACACGTATATAGAGTTTGACGTCTGAAAGGGGAAGTCCATCCACTTTTCAGAAATTCAGCATAATTCGATTGGTACGATGTGAATTAAGTGTATTCAGATTGGTTTAATATAAAATGCGCTATTGTAGACTTCAAAGTGACGTTGATGGGAACCAGACGAAGAGTTTAATGCTTCTAAATTCTCCCTCACAGAAAGAAAGTACTGTAACTGGTCGCGAATACGCCGCCTGACGCCTCGGAGTATGTATATATAATTTTTTTTCTCATAGATCTCATTTATAGCCATAGCTGTATCAGCGTTTTACAGCAACAGAGCATTCAAAGAACACGTGTTTTAACCTCTGTTACCTGTGAACCCGCAATGCGCGCTCATGTTAGGATATATATTTGCGTTGTTCAAGAAATCTGAGCCTGCAGGTTTATAAGTTGGCCGTTTCATATCAAACCACTCTGGACGACTTTCCTTACAGAAATAAATTAAAAATAATAAAATAAATAAAGAAAAAAAACCAGAAGTCACATTTTACATACAGACTATGAAAAATTGGGTGTGCTCACTTCACCAGTTTACCATTTGTTAGAACATGTGGGAAAAGAACTGATCACGTGGTAAAGCGTGTGATTACTTAACATCCATAATTAAACATACATGGTTTCTGCACAATTCGTGTGACTCTTCTATGAGGATCTGTATCTCACTGAGTTACTGAATTATTCAGATTTTTTACTTATTGGTTATTATTATTATTATTATTATTATTATTATTATTATTATTGTTATTATTATTATTACTAATAATGATAGTAATAATAATTATTATTATTTTCGTTCAGTGGAATCCTCCTTTGATGGCGGTGTCTTGCTGGAGGTAGCTGTAATCTGGTTTGTGAATGCTTTTGAATTTAGTTTGATGTGGCGATCTCGACTCTTCCAGAGACGCGAGTACCTTCATACAGTCCAGCTTTTAAACATGCTGTTGTTTAATTTGGTCCAACAGTCCCTACTTCACTAAGGCGCCTCCCAGCAGAGACCCTGGACGTAAATGTGATTACCGGGCTGGTGGTCTTCATGTGGGCTTATTCTGCGAGTCGGTGAAGGACCTCTCTACAATTACACCATCTGTTTTCGGAAGGTCGCTCAGGACAGCTAATGGGCAACACAATGGGATCAGCTCTGTTTACTTTCGTTGGGATGAATGAAACACCTTATCTACAAGAGAAACACTGATAGGGCTCTAATTTCGCCTCCACGGCGACTTACACAGCGAGACATTCACTCAGGTGTGAAAACGCGGCATCCTCAGACTGAAGCCTCAGGACAAGCGGCCGGCCTTCATTCCTCCCTCGCGCTCAATTTTCCCGGTTTAAAAAAACGGGTGACGTTTGTTTTTGAGGAATGAATTAGTGCCTTAGAATGTAGACAGTTTGAGCAGCCCCTCCAGATCCCCCCGCGGGGGAAAAAAGATGACATTTGTTTTTGAAGCAGTGAGATATTTGTTAAGAAGGCGGAGGGACCGGACAGCGCCCTCTCCTCTGGCTGTGTCCACTCCGGCTCAGCGATTTGAGCAGAGCGCGCTCCCCTACGTGAACACGCGCGGCTATTAACTATTAACGCGTTATTAATGCACCGAGATAATAATTCAAACTAGTTGTTGAGGAGAAGTATCTGTAGCTTATAGAATTCCGCCCCTGTCTGGACGCGGGTCTGGTGACTTTAGAGCTGTTCTTGGTTACTCTGGCGTTTAGCAGAAGCTGCAGATCTAAAGTTTTCAACCATTGTAGCCTTTAAAACGCAGCAAATCTGGGTTCTGCTTCATTCAAGTCAGTGAGCGCCACAGACTACATACTGGACCGCAGCGGTGAATGTAAACTGTGGTGATGAAGTCCGGACGGCGGAGCGGTCATATGAATATTTCATACATGTTAGTGAAATACGGTCACGGGCTTTAACTCCGGATAGACTAAAGCAGCCTCATCCCTTAATGATCTACACTGCTTTTATGGGTGGATTATATATTTAGAGAAACGTCCTTTCATTTCATTCTTCCCTGTAATTGTAGTTTTAAACGCTTCTGGATCTTCATTCCAGACAAAAATATTAAACTACAGAGTCTAAAATGACTTTTAAGATGGTTTACACGCACTGAGGTTACGAAATACACCCAGCCAAGAACGAACGAATACTAGTAAACACATATACTTTATAATGTACCACGAGACACGAAGAAGTATTTACTGAATCTGTCTACTATATACTATATTATATTTACCAGAAGGCTGTATCTCTCTCTCTCTCTCTCTCTCTCTCTCTCTCTCTCTCTCTCTCTCTCTATATATATATATATATATATATATATATATATATATATATATATATATATATATATAGCCTTAGATAGTATATCTATAGTATAAGGAAATAATGTAATATATTCCTTATACATATTATTCTGATATTCTACTTGGCTACGTTCTTCATGACTGAAGATGAGACATTATTTGTAAAGTCAGTACCTTTCAGAAAATTGAGGGTAACTGGATTATGGTACATATGTATCCCCTAACCAAGTATACTAAATGTGTCCCCCAATAATAACAAAAATAGTCCCTTTAAAATTGATTGCAGGAACACAGTTGGATCTAAAACGTAGATTATGACAATCTTATTATACAGAACCTGTTTTCCTCTGAGCGTGCACATTATATCACTCTTTCTGTGTAAAAAAGGAATTCTTGCCTGAACAAATTGTCAGATTACCATCACATTATCACGTGTTCGCTTCTATCGCAAACTATAATAACACACAGCGAGAGGCAGGGCTTTAATAGGTCGCAGGTTGCCCTGACTCTCCTCCTCAGCTCGGACACTGATCGGAATGAAAATAAAGCTTGAGGGGCTCGGGGGCGGGGAAGGGGGGGGGGTACTCTGCCTTCAGCACACACACACACACAGGAGCAGAGGTGAGTGTGTAGTGTCTCCGAGCGCTGGACGCTTTTCAGGTGATGCCAGGAGCAGATAAGAGGCCGCCGGTCCACACTCAGGACTTTACAAGCAAAACTAACCCGATCAGAAGGTGAACTCAATATCCGGACTACAGCAGATACGGCCTGCGATAAGCCCTGCTGGAGCCCTGCTGCGGTCTGGGAAGGGTTAAACTGGACACTTCAACCCTCCGTCAACCCTCCTCAATCGGTTTATAGCTGTTTGGCTCCGAGCCAGCATAGAGGCAGCCTATCCCAGGCTTACTACAGACACACCAAGACCACCGGAGCACGAGGCTAGACAGCGTCCCTGTGAAGCCCATCACGCGCATCACTTTTGTCTTCTGAGTTACATCAGAAGAGGGACCGCAACACGCAGCACACTGGGATTTCAAAGATGAACCAAGCTTATGCAAAAATAAAAAAATAAAAAAATAACCCTCCTGGCTCTAGTGCTGTTCCATTTCATTTCACAAATAAAAACCAGAAACAGCAACACACCCGGGTTTTGTTTGAAAGGCATCCCATTACAGGAGAAAATGCAAACCGAGTATGTCATAATGAATATCATTTGAAGAGAGTGAAATAGGGGTGGGCAATACGATTATACTTTATTGTTATCGTAATTATTTATGACACAATACGCTTTTCTGAGCATATCATGGATACTGCCAGTATTAAAACAATGCTGACATGTTTCATCACAAAGTGAACATAATCAGACATGTTTCACTGGATTCAGTGCAGCACAGTTTATAAAACACTGAATAAAACTTACTGTAGTTACTGTGTTACTGTGTTATAGTTTTTATACGTGGCACTTCAGGTTCTGTTTAGTCTGTTCCAGCTATTTTTTAATTTAAAAAACAAATATCCGGATGCTTGTGGGTGAAAATGAAGTTCACCTCGAAGTATCGCGGTATATATATGTATATATATATTTTTTTTACAAATCGCCCACCCCTAGTCAGTAAGCTCCAACATGAGGACGCTTAGGCTGAAGGCCGTTCAGTGCTATTTAATTCTTGCTGCGGTTTGGCGCGGCGCTGGTAGTCTGTGCTGTGGCTGAATACACGGACAGGCTCCTCCTCCAGGGGGGCTTTGAGATGAGCACATTTTAGGGATATAGATGTCTTTGCATGCAAACTTCCTCAGACATGAACATGAACACTTAACATAGTTTATTTAAGGTAATTTCTTAAATCTCGCGCGGACGGTTATGTCCTCACAATAAATAACAATAACTTACGTTTTTTTCGTTTTGTTTTCTCGAGAAGTTCAACACAATTTGTCCTCCATCCGTCAAGATAAAATATTTTACATAGCAGTTTGTTTTTTTCTACATAGTCTTCGGAGATCATGCGCAGTAAGACAGAGGTGCTGTGGTCTCAGTGAGTGAGGGGGGGGGGGGCAGTAGGAGGTGGATGATAGAGCTACATACTGTTTGTCTTGAAGGAATACTGGTAAGACATTATTGTTAAAAAACAAAAACAAAAAAAATGAAACAAGTAAAAAACTTGTTGACAGTGGCTCAACTTGTTCATATTCCTCGGGCCATCCTGGTTTGAGTTGGATCCACGGTGGTCGACGGTGCGGGAAAGTGGGTTTTGCTCCGTGTCGTCAACGTTAGATCCACAGTATGTGTGTGTTTGTGTGTGTATGTGTGTGCATGTGTATGCGTGTGTGTTGTAATCCCTCGGTCCGCTCGGGGCTCATGCAGGGGTCGTCGCGCGGTGCATGCTGGGACAGGCGATTGCGCTGGCAGGACAGCTCGCGCGATGTTCACGTCTCCACCGGACTGGCCACCATGCTGGTGGGGGTGTCCGGCAACTGCGACGACAGAGAGGTCACATCACTGGCCGATGAGTTACCGAGAGAGCCCGACTCAGAGAAGGACACCTACACCAAAAAAATAAATAAAAAAATTCAGTATTCAGTATGAAAAAAAACTGTTATAGCGGCGAGACATCGTGGAAAAAGACCTACAGCAATAGTACAGGCATTTCTACATTAACTGCTATAAGAGTATTAACGACATTCAGACAATCATTATAGCTTATTACAGGGTTATTACACAATTATTACTATCCAATATAACACAGCGATATGATACAGAATGCAGTCTATAGAAATAATCATCTAGAAATAATCCATTACCACAGACGAGCATATTTTACTATAGATTACTGTACATCCAGGCTGTACAATATATATATATATATATATATATATATATATATATATATATATATATATATATATATATATATATATATATATATATATATATATAACAATCTATAGGTAATATATTAACGTACATTACTGTAATAGTCATACACTATTTATTACTATATATTACTGTATATAACACTGTAAAATACAGAGACAGTCTTGCCAGACAGAAATGTTATGGATTGTTATACCATTATTATGCAGCACTTTGTGGCAGAATGACTTTATTACTGTATCGCTGTTGCTGCAGTTTTACTGTAGACCCTCGCTGCTCTAGTGCTCTGCACTGGTCTACAGCATTTCAGCAGCGTCAGCAGAATGATTAGTTTAACTCAGGTAACTGTCTACACCTTCGGTTAATAAGAAACAAGTTCACTGTGTTTTGCTGTGTGTGGCCGGTTGAAGTGCTTTAGGCTAGTTAGCCGAGTGTCTTGTGTTCTTTTCACTTTTCTATGGTGAGGTTAACAGTTAGTCTGCGCTATAGAAGCAAGTTAGGGTCTAGGTTATATGTGAGGACCTGAGCTCTCAATCAGTGAATTTAGATCTAACAAACATTTACTCATTGGTTTGATCATTTCTCCACTGAGAGCCGCTAGCAAATCAGAGTTCTGTTCACCGCATCGAGGTAAACATTATAGCGACCGTCCAAAAAGGCCTGAAGCAGATTTCTCTGGTATATACGCGTATTATTAATTTTAGAAACCCAAGTTCATAACCACTGCGGCACTGTGGGGGGTCGACCTCTAAATGAAGTACAGATGAAAAGACCGCAGCCACACTAATAATTCGCCATAGCGGTGCCCCACATGGCAAAGTACGTCACAGATCCTGAACGACAAAGACATTTATTCATGTTCACACTAACAAGCGCTCTTTTCATGTACTTAGCATATTCAGAACAACAATAACACTGTACGCTTCAGCTGAAACGGAAACCGCCCGTGCTGTCTGGCGCTGAACTCTCAAACAATGGATTTTGGCCGAACTACTTTTTAAATATGTAAAATCCTGACTGAAGACTCAACAGTTTTCTAAATACAGGCGAAAACAAAGAAACTATCTGACCCTTCGCCATAGACAGAACGCACAAATAGTTTGCCTGAATAAAAAGGCGCTGTGTTGAGATGCGCCTGGTGGTCTTTCTTACCAGCTGTTGGAAAGCGGGCTGCTCCAGGTCACTCTGCAGGGCGAATTCGCTTAAGGCTTTCCAGGGGGGCTGGTACGTCTGCACCTCTACAGGATTACCCTGCACCGTGTTGTCGTGTCTGATGGGACTGCCCGCCACCAGTGGCGTCCCTGTTAGCCCTTGAAGATTCTGCGGGTGATTGTGTAAAACAAAAAAGTGACTTTTAACCACAATAATAATAATAATGATAATAATAATGATACACTCTTACACTATATATATATATATATATATATATATATATATATATATATATATATATATATATATATATTGTTGACTGTGTTAAGATTTTATCTTTTACTGACACTGTGCAGAATTCAGAATTCAACCCAACGCAACTACACATGCATGCGAAGAACACAAAGCCGTGGACGACGCTGATATGCTCATGCTGTTTGCGACCGGAGGCTCACCGTTTTGTCGCTGTGCTGCTGCTGCTGGAGCTGCTTCATGAGCATGGACCTCTTCTTGTCTTTGCAGCGCTTGTTCTGGAACCAGACGCGGATGACTCGCGGGCTCAAGCCCGTCATCTCCACCAGCTGCTCCTTCATCAGCGCGTCTGGCCGCGGGTTCGCGTTGTAGCACGTCCGCAGCGTGTGCAGCTGCTTCTCGTTGAGCACCGTACGCACGCGGGTGGTTTTCTCCGACTGCTTGTGGACGTGATTCCGGTGAGGGGGCTGCCGCACCGGCACGGGCTCTGCGGGCAGAAACTCACCGTTTAGCTCCCAGCACCGAGCACAGCCGAGACCACCAGAGCCAGAACGGCCTCGTTAAAAACCAGAGCAACATCAACACGTGTCTACGAGCTCGCAGAGCAACATACTGCTGAATATACTGTAGTCTATATAAACCACCAACAGAGCAACCGAACTGAACAGCCAGCTCAACACCGAACCGTATAATAACACAGCTCCCAGATTACCGACCATATATCAGCACACTGAAGAGCCACACTTTAGTTATTTGACATTCCGATAAAATAATACATTTATTACAGTTTCACTCACATGTCAGTTCCTTCTTTTCTCTTTTACACAAGAAGGACATTATCCCGCGTTTTTAATGTATCTCCTTTTATGCGTTTAATTAAAAGAGAAGGCGTAAAAATTTCAAAACACGAATAACCCATATAAACAAGACTCGGATAATAAATATAAACAAAACTTGAATAACCTATATAATCAAGAATCGAATAACCTATATAAACAAGACTTGAATAACTCATATAAACAAGAAATTTACATTCACTTTAAACACACAAGAAAACAGTTAACTCTGTCTGGGACTCTAACTCTGTGTTCACACCAGCTCAAACATGCCTTTACTTCATCCACTCAGTCTAAATATTTCTAAAATATTATGTCCGAGATTCTGCAACACACACAGCATATTTCTGCAATAAATTAAATGCAAACAAATTCTGCAACAAATGTAAATTAGTTTACAAGTTTAGAAAAGAAAACGTATAACGTCTAACGAAACTTTAAATTTAAACTCTTCCAACTTTTATCGAAAATAATACCCAACATTTACTCTACTTAATGTAACTGTCATTTTATCATAATAATAATATTATTATTATTATTATTATTATTATTATTATTATTATTATTATTATTATTAACAACTATAGACAAAATCATAATAACAATGATACTAAGAATAATAATAATAGTAATATTGCTATAAAATCACTGCGCTACATTAAATAGTGTGAGCGTGTAAATATTAATTCTCAAAACTTCTCCTTTTGTATTACATGCATTATTATTATTATTATTATTATTATTATTATTATTATTATTATTATTATTATTATTATTATGACGATGAATGAATGAAAGCAGCTGCTGACCTGGCATGTGCAGGGCTCTGGCTGAGTGGATGTTTCCGGGGCTGAGGGGGCTTCCCGCCGCTCCTCTCTCCAGCAGCAGGCCGTGGTCAGCCCTACAGAGCAGCTCCTCTTCCCGCAGAGAGAACTCATCTCCGGGCAGGAGGTGTCTGCTGCACACCGAGCACCTGAAGCACTCCATGTGGTAGACATTATCCCGAGCCCTCATCACCAGCTCACTGCTGCAGAACCCGCTGTTACACTTGGCACACTTGATCCCGAATAACCTGCAAATGGCACAACCAATCGTCAGCACAGTCTGAATCACTGTAAATCACAATAATACTCTAGATTTTTAAGTGTGCATTTCTTTACAGAACAGACAGCAGACGAGCCTGAATATATTTATATTTAGCCTAAAATTAAACAAAACGTATTTTTTGCTGAAACAGTCATGCACATACTCGTCTGTTTTTTTTTTATTTTATTTATTTGCATGCAAATAAAGTACATTAATACGGTCTACGGCTCGGACTGCATCTTCTAACATATTCCCTATTTTTATTTATATGAGGAGCATTATTGTTACACATTACTACACCTTACAATTTCAGAGAAACAATCGGCTTGACTGTTCTTTATGTGTCTACGCTGCGTGTGTTTTGTGGCCTAGATCTCAAAGCTTAGGGGTCTAAACTCAGAGGAAGAACCCCCTCGTACCGTATGTAATCTCGCTTGCAGTAAGTCTTGCCGTCTCGGACGAAGCACGTGCACGTCTCGTCCAGGTACTGGCTGCACTCGGCGCATTTGAGGCAGGCCGCGTGCCACTCCAGGTCCGGGGAGACTCTCAGGATGTACTGGTCATGGATCTGACTTCCACAGCCCACACACATGGCGATTCCGGACTTCTCTGTGTGGGACGCAGAGGTTAGAGAGAGAGCAGCACCTGCAACCCACCTCACCTCACCTCACCTGCACACATACATCCTCACCAAAACCCTCCAAACTTCTGCGCTCATGCTAGTCCACAAGTCCATGCATGTCACCCCCACCTACATTTACCTCCTATTTCTTTCTCTCTCTCTCTTTGGCCATCTCACTACACTACACTGTAACGACCACCGATCACAGAAACACACAGATAAATGTACTGGAGATGTTTTTTTTCCTTCTCAGAGCAGTTTTGCTCCAGAATCGGACTGTCCTGCAGAAAGTATCTACTTGGTTTAAAGGGTCTCGTCATGTCCGAACCGTAAATCACACTACAAGTGCGAGCGAAAAGAAAGAAGAAGAAGAGGGTCTCCTAAAGAGCGGCTGAAGAGTCGGAGGATTCCGTCAGATGTCGAGCAGAGCACTTACTTTTTGAATGATCCCCCATATCACCCAAGAAAGAAGAGTGGAGCAGAATATCCACCATACAGGATGGCTCGCGCTCAGGGCTGCGCGCGAAGAAGCACAGTGAGAGAGTGCGCGCGCCTATGTGTATATGTGTGTGTGTGTGTGTGTGTGTGTATGTGTGTGCGCGCACCGTCCCGAGTGCACTGAGAACCTGGAGCCGATGCGCGAGGAGCGCTGGAGGGGAGAGAGCGACCCACACGCCGCGTGACGTCACACGCACACGCTGGGACCCCGAGGAGGGGCAACAGGGCAATTCAGCAAACACGCAGCGTACACTGAGTTTGTTAGCATGTTTCATTTTTGGCCAGCAACACGAGAACGCGCGCAGCTAGATCTGCTGCATTCAAACACACAGCCGGCACGCAATTCACTTTAAACCCAGGGGCTCCTATACAGACTAATATCCCACCTCACTCTCTTCAGAAGAGGAGTCCGCGAGGAAACCCACCCAGACTGATGTCCCGTTGTCCGAGTTCTGAATCGCTTATACTCCACAACTCGAGTCACTTCGTGTGTGTGTGTTTTTTTCTTATAAGTGTGAAATCCTTTGTTTTTATTCGTTTCGTCCAAACTTTGCGGTCACTGTGCTCTAGAGTGGAGCCCCCTGCTGGACTCACAGCGCTATCACAGCCCCGCGCTCAGGCTTCACACCTCAGTTACTATATAGCGTTTCCTCTTTACTCTCGTATTAGACTCTCCTCACAACAGCAGGCACATCTGCGTAAAACCCACAAGAATGAACGTCCAATCAAACAGTGTGTTAATTGTCTAATATGTCAGTTTTTTGGGTAAAGTGAAATATTCTTAAAAAAAACTACAATCTTTCTCATTTCATTATTTAAAGAGCATGTAGCTCTAATGCCATTGTATAGAACGCCTTTTCTCTGAACGCTCAGTATGTTGTTTTAGTGTATTTT